>JBBPKM010000412.1:0-15138 GCA_038089255.1 Austroboletus rostrupii
CGGGCCTTAACACTTGGAGTGTTTCAGCAACTGCCTGTTGCCTATGTTACTGTCAAAGGATTTGGTTCATCCAAGGCTATGCTTCAACCTACCCAGTCAAAGCATAACAAAAGAACTAAACTATTGAAGTGTGACTAGTATTATCTAGATTGCCCACCATATTGTCCAATCGATTTTCTAATTGGCGGAATCAGCAGGCATCCCCTACACCCTCTACTGCATCCAAGTCATCTGGCGAAGTACCCACCAACCCAGATGAACCCATAGCCAATGAAAGCCCTGACATTCGCCATCTCAAACATTGGCTCAAAAGATTACTAGTGATACCAAGCATACTGATGCCGCCAAGTCCTACGCTGCAACTGCAGGCCAAAAGAATCTTTGCCTTCCTGCCCTCTAATGTCCAAGCTGTCCCAAATGCAAGCATAGCAGCTCCTACTGCCCAAATGTCTAACACACCAGCTGCTGCGGTGAAACTGACCGAGCTCCACCTTAGTACCCCTGAAAACTTCGATGGATTGTACGCCCAGGCTATCCCCTGGCTGCAGTCAGTTCAAATGTATCTTGCTGTCAAAAACAAACTCTATGACAGCCCCAATAAGCAGATAGCATATGTGCTGTCTTTTATGAAGAAGAGAACTGTCATCACCTAGGCAGATACCTTTTGTGAATCCAAACTAATGGCCAGTGCCTTCTCCATGGTGACCTGGGCCAAATTTGAAACAGACTTCCATGCCACTTTCGAGAACACAGATCTCAAAGGCAACTTCCTGGCCTGGTTAGCTCGGGAGCGCATCTACGAAAATTGATCGGGCAAATATAACCCTGCCCTCCAAAAGTATATTGCAATATTCCAAAGCAAAGTTGCACTTACCAGGATCATGGACAATCAGGTCCTGATCAATTACTTCACTTCAGGGATACCGGTATCCCTTATGAGGAAAATCCAAACAATGGAAAAAGTGCTGGATAAAGTCAAAGATTGGTATGCAAAAGCTGCCCACTTCACCAGCATTGAAAAACAAGCCCTCGAAATCACTGCCCAACACCATCAAGGCAATACACCATTTATGCTGACAATTCAGAACTGCAGCACACCAGCTCGTGACCCCAATGCCATGGATGTTGACACCATCCATGTCAAAAAATTCATGCCAGAGGAGAGAGAAAAATGCCAAAAGGAGAGACTCTGTTTCCTATGCCAAAGAAAAGGACACTCAATTGGAAACTGCCCCAACAATATGTGTCCTACTCCGCCTGCACAGACAGTCTAAAAGGTGGACAAAGAACCCCATGCAAGCATCACAGAAACTCTTGATGAAGAAACTATAGAAAAACTCAACTTGGGTTTTTAAATGGGAGAATGCCCACAACACATGTATCTCCCCCTCTAGATGTGTCATGTAATGCTGTACCAGTAGCCATAAAAGCAATGCGAATCCCAGTTCAAATTATGCTACCCATTGACATGAACATCAAAGCCATTGCCAGGAACCTCCTCCAAACGTGCCTCCCAGTTCCCATTACTATCCAAAACATGAATGCTTCTACAAACAAAAATGGAACTATAAAGTTCAAAATGACACTTTTTATCAATGTTAACAGTTACATCCATTCTATTGAATTCTATCTTATGAATTGTGGTAAAGAAACAATAATTCTAGATTTTCCCTGGCTCACAGTGATGAGCCCGAAGATTGACTGGCAGAAGAAGATGCTGGAGGTACCCAAGAAATTGGATCAGACTGCAGAAATGGTAGCCACACATGAACAAGAAAAACAAAGGAAGGGCCAGCTATATGATCTCCACAACCCAAACTATGCAATGCCACCATCCAAACATATCCATGTGGATACCCTAGTAGACGAACAACTCTTTGGCTACCTAGACAGGATTGAGGACAATGTCCTTTGCAGCAATATATGCCTCGCAAGAGACATGGCACACTTAAAACCACTCCACACACTGTCTAGGACCATCCTTTCCAACAGGCATTTTATCCCAAATCCCACTCTCACATATGCAGCTCTCACTACATCTACAGATCTGGCAATACATGCAAAAAAGGAAGAAGTTGCCCTTCCACTCCAATATGCCGAATTCAATGATATCTTCTCCAATAAAGATACACCACTATCACCATCTCGAGATTGTAATCATGAGATTAATTTAGCTGACACATTCAAACCAAAGATCGGTAAACTGTACCTATTCATAGGAGAAGAATGAAAAGCACAGGACGAGTTCTTAGACAAAAATCTGAAATCAGGAAAAATCCACCCATTAACATTCCCACAAGCTGCCCCATTCTTCTTTGTCAAAAAGAAAGATAGTGTTACGCTTGTTCCAGGTAGGACGCAAGTGTAGCCCTGGATGAACCAAATGCCAGGCGTAGATGTAAATAGCCCCTGTGGAAGGTAGCTCATATAATAACCCCTGTGGAGAGGTTGTCGTATAGTAGCACGAGGAAGCGTCCACTCAAGAGTAGGATGAAGACTCGGTGCTCAATAGTCACTATGAAAGAGAGCGTAGCGGAGCAAAGGAGACACTTGGTATTAACCAAGGGAGAACTAAACTAAAGTACATGGTGTACTATGCTCAACATATATAGGTATAGTCATTGTACACGGACCATGCATAGAAAAGGGAATAAGATGCATGACCAGGCTATCGAATGAATAAGGTGCTGCCCAGTCGCGTAAGTCATATGACAAAATGGGATGGAAACCTGCGGCAGCAGGTATGATGCCAAAGTAGTCTGAATAGGAGCATTGCGAAAGAAAAAGATAAGTCTGAAGTAGCGAATCATAACATTACCCCCTAGTTATTGTTCTAGCTCCAGCGAAGAACATCTTCTAGAGGCCCCAGTTGGACCTGCAAGGGGACCCCATCATGTTGGCATATGCCATGGAGTCATACACATCATCTACAGGGGAAGGGGAGCATTCGGCGGGCTGACGAACCGGAGAAGTAATGCGCCGGGTACAACCAGTGGTATAGGGGTGTGAACGTGAAGCTCCCCATGCATGATTAAGGGTGGTACGAATCCGAGCGGATGAGCTAGGCAATCTGTAGTTAGTGACGGCCCTGTTGGAAGCTGACTGAAAGGACTGCTGGGAGGCGGATGATGATGATGAGGATGACAGTTGGCGGGGCGGGATCTGTCGGCGAAGAGGGCAGCAGTTGGCTCGGTGACCAGGGGCCCAGTGGAGACACGTTGGGCATTGGTATACGTTACAATTGACCTGGATATGACTCAACCTGTGACAGGAAAAACAGGCTTGGCTGTAGCGAGGATGGTGCGCCGGAAGAGATGTTTCGCCTTGGTTACCTGTCCACCATGCATCTACTTGGCGAGCGTAGCTTTCCTCCTGAGGAGTTAGGGGGGTCGAGTCCACCGATGGGGTATCTGTTAGTCGTTCCACTAGTGCTGGTCCTTTTGATATTGCCTGCACATAATGATCTACGTCCAGATAGAAGGCTGTGAGGCTGAGTTCGTGCATTGCCATGACGAGTTGTTCTTGTTGTTCCGTATGTATCTGCATCAGTCAGCGTCCCTCTGTCTCCAGGGAGGGGTTTAGCAGTAAGTGATTGCTGATGGCAGCAATGGAGGTGGTTTGTAGGTATGCCACATATAGGGCGTGGGTGGCTGACGCTGGTTCTAAGTGGGAGTTGATTGCCCGCGCAAAGTGAGCATCAGCTAGTACTTGGTCATAGGCGATGTTGCGAATAACTCCCTGGATAGGGTTCTTCCACCAGCATGCTTCCTTCGGGACGTCTACAGACAGGACGTGTTACGTTTTTCCCCGATCTCCATTCCGGACTCCGTATTTCGTTCCGCGATGCCCTTATCGGACCACTTCGGCCTCGCGCCTGCCGTCGCAGGATTCCCACCTCCGTCATTTGTATTACCATACGACTGCGCATTATTCATTCGATAGCCCAGTTGTCGCCCTTTTATTCCTTTCTCGTGTATGGCCCGTGCTCCGCGATTATACCTATTTCTATTGCGAGTAGCATACGATGTACTTTAGTTTAGTTCTCCTTGGTCAATACCAAGCGTCTGCTTTGCTCCGCAACGTTCTCTTCCGTTGTGAACCTCGGGCACCTAGTCATCGTCCTACTATTGAGTGGACGCTTCCTCTAGATCATTATCAACGTCCTTATCACCAAGGCCGTACACCGAAACCCCTTCCACAGGGGCTGATTATCCAGCTACCCTCGCAGAGCTCGGTTCATCCAAGGCTACGCTTGTACCCTCGTGGAGCAAGCGTAACAGGACGGGGTTTGCAAAGCGAATCAGGGATGGGGAACGTCGTTCCCAGGCGTGCGGTCCCCACGCATCAGTGATAGGAGGTCGTGATAGTGGTGTGGGGGAGGCGTTTTCTAGTTCTCTAGTCATAGCATCTATAGCGGTGGTGGTTACAAGGGGGGTGACAGGTCGTGTGGATGAAGGTGAGGGAGCAGTGGAGCGAGTGAGGCTAGATGGTGAGGATATGGACGGAGTGGTTAGGGGCGACATGACGAGGTGGGTGATTTCTGAATCTACATGCGCTTCCCTATTCTCTTTTTATAGTCGTGCAGGAGGGTCTGTGCATTGCCCAAGTCGGCTTCCGTTACCCAAGAATCTTCTTCTGGCAGATAACCCTTCCATCGGACGAGATATGATCGATCCGTTGGTCGTCCACGATGGCATAGTATCTTTTCCACTTCATATTCCTCTTGTCCCGCGATAAGGTCAGGTGGTGGTGTCGGAAAGTTGTGCCCGTAGGTCTTGGTTTCAATATACCGTGATAGGAGGGATGCATGGAACACGTCGTGGATTTTCCAAACCTGTGGGAGTCAGAGGCGATATGTTATTGGTGATAGTACCTGGGTGATTGTGAATGGCCCCTCTCTTTTGGCCGCAAACTTTGGGTCAACAATATCTCGACAGAGGTTTCTGGCCTCTAGCCACACCTTTTCTCCCACTTTAAATGGCACAAACTTTTGACGTGTCCTTTTAATCATAATTTGACAGGCTAGCTCATGAGCAGCTACCACCTCATCCCTATCTTGCTTGAGTCATGCTAGCCGTTCGTGTACTGCCGGAAGATCAGAGGATGGTACGACGGAGGGGAGTGCCGACGGTTCGTAGCCCATGCATAAATAGAATGGCGACTTCCCAGTTACAGAGTGCAGTCGGTGATTGTGGACAAATTCCACTGTTGTAAGGTATTCCACTCATTCCGTCGGGTGGTTTCCGCAGACGATCCGTAGATAGGTTTCCACTTCCTGATTGACCCGTTCTGTTTCTCCATCGGTCTGCAGGTGATATGTGGTTGATAGTGCTAGACGGTAATTGAGTAAACGTCCTAGTTCTTTAGCAAACGCCGATGCAAACTGTGGTCCTCGATCAGAAATGATTTTATCATAGAGACCGAATCATCGATAGACTGAATGAAAAAATAGTTGCACAATTCCTTCAGCGGAGACTGTTTTCGTAGTGGGGCACAAAATTACCCCCTTTGTAAGGCCATGGTCGACCACGACCAAAAGAGCATCAAAACCATGAGTGGAGGGGAGGCCGGTAATGAGGTCACAGGAGATTTGTTGAAATGGGCGCGTACAAGTGGAGGAGATTGGTGTGAGGGGAGGTACGACTGGATGTGTATTAACCTTGTTCTGTTGGCAGATGGCACATCCTGCAACATAGGATCGGACAAAGGCAGCCAAACCGGGCCACCAAAAGTCAGTGGAGACGAGTTGATGCATTTTCAAATAGCCAGGATGGCCTGCGGTGATATGGTCATGATACATGGAGAGAATAGAACAGCGAAGGGAGATATCTGAAGGAACATAGACATGGCCGCAATAAAGAAGGACTCCATCGCGATGCTGCCAATCTGCCAGTCATGCCCGGAGGTTAGAGGGGAGATCTTCATGAATAGATTGCAGAGTGGAGAGGACGAGGGGGTCCGACGCAGAGGAGCGAGAAATACGATCATGGAGGGCGGTGTCGATAATGTTAATGAATAAGGATGGGGGAAGAAGAGTTACGGCGGTGTTGTCAGTGGTATCATCAGGACAGCGATCCGGTCGACGAGAAAGAGTGTCAGGACCTGCAAGCTGTGTGCCCGGAACGTGTTGAATTTGCAGGTCATAGTCGGCGAGGGTGAGGAGCCACCTGGCTTGGCGACAGTTAAGGGTGTGTGGGGTGTGGAAGTACATTAAGTTCTTGTGGTCCGTCATTACTAGGACGGGTGTGACGGAACCAAGAAGATAGTGGCGCCAGGTAGTTAATGCGCGGAGAATCGCCAATAATTCCCTATCGTAGATGTCGTAGTTACATTCAGCGGCGGAAAATGTTTGAGAGAGATAGGAACAAGGTTGCCATTCCACGTTTTCATTCTGTTGGAGGAGTATTCCCCCAGTAGCATATTTGGAGGCATCGGTGGCAATTGCAAATGGCTTCTGGAGATCTGGCATGCGGAGAACTGGCTGGGAAGTGAAGATTTCCTTCATCCGGAGGAAGGCGTTATCACACTCAGAGGTCCAGGCTCATACATGGTCCTTTTTTGTTAGGTCCAGGAGTGGGCGAGCTATGTTGGAATAACCTGGGACAAACCTTCGGTAGAAGTTGGCAAAACCGAGAAAAGAATGAACTTCTTTCGGTTTAGTTGGAACAGGCCAGGACGCGATCCCCTCCAACTTGACGGGGTCCATAGCTAAGGATCCCGGTTTGGCAATCATACCAAGGTATTCAACAGATTCGGCGTTAAAGGTACACTTAGCAAGGCGCAGACGAAGGTTCAATTCGCACATTTTTTGAAGCACCTGCTTAGTAGTTTCGTCATGTTCCAATTGCATAGCCGAGAAGATGAGGATATCATCCATGTAAATGACGATTTTTCCTGCGGTGATGAGTTCCCTGAACTCCTTATTCATAAAACGTTGAAATGTTGCAGGAGCGTTCTTAGGACCAAAGGGCATGACGACTGGCTCGAACAGTCCTTGGTGGGTAATGAACGCGGCCTTCCATTGGTCTCCCTCTTTAATGCGAATGTTATTATACCCCCACCTTACGTTGAACTTTGTGAATATCTTTGCTCTGCGCAGTTTATCCAAGAGGTCGGAGATTAATGGGAGGGGGTAAGCATCGCGGATGGTGTGGTCGTTCAGATATCTATAATCTTGCACCGGTCGTAATTTTCCGTCCTTTTTCTTTACGAAGAAGAAAGGAGCAGCTTGTGGTGACATTGATGGCCGTATTTTCCCTGATGTTAGGTTTTCATCAAGAAACTCATCCTATGCCTTTCGTTCTTCTGCGGTCAAGGGGTATAATTTCCCAATTTTGGGAACAAAGGAGTCGGTCAGATTTATGGCATGGTCACAATCTCGCAAGGGAGGAAGCGGGGTATCGGCATCTGAGAATATGTCTGCGTATGCCGCATACTGCGGGGGTAAGACTACTTCTTCCTTCTTGGCATGTATTGCGAGGTCTGTAGAGGTCGTAAGGGTGGCACACGTTAGGGCGGGATTTGGGATGAATCTTCCGTTGGCAAGAACTGTCTGAGAGAGGGTGCGGAGCGGTCGAATGTGGGCCATCTCTCGAGCAATGCAAAGAGTGCTGCAGATCACATTGTCTTCAGTTCGATTAAGATAGCCGAATAGATGTTCGTCGACCAGGGCATCTACTTGGATGTCCCGAGAAGCGGGTTCACAACCTGGATGCCTGAGTTTGTAGAGGTCTGCTTTTCTCTGTTTCTCCTTTTCATGGGCACTGATTAATTCAGTGGACTGATCCGACTTGGGAGGAACCTGCAAAGTCTTCTTGTGCCAATCTATCATCGGATTCATGGCTGTTAACCAGGGAAACCCGAGTATCATAGTTTCTTTACCGCAGTTCATGAGATAGAACTCGGTAATTCGAACGTATCCATTGACATTAATAAATAACCTCATTTTGAACTTTATAGTACCGTTTCGGTTGGTCGAGGCATCTACATTGCGAATGGTGACCGGAGTGGGCAGCTTGATCCAAGGTAGTCCTTTTGACCAGGCAAACTTCCAGTCAATACAAGAGACCTGAGCTCCGGAATCGATCAGTGCGATTGTTGCTATGGCTTTCATGTTCATTTCTTGCGGTATCATGATTTGGACAGGGATTTGCATTGCTTTCATTGATACCGGAATACTGTTACATGAGAATTCTTTGGGAGGGACGTACGTAGCAGGCGTCCTCCATTCTAAAAATCCAATTTAAAAAGGCCCACAGTTTCATCGTCTTGCATCTCCGTAATATGAGCCTTTACTTCTTCCTCCACTTTTCATATCGTTCGTTGAGGTGGTGGGCCTCATTGCTGCGTGTTATGAGGGCATGTTCGGATAGAATAACCTTTCTTTCGACAGAGAAAGCAGAGCCCTTCCTTCTGACATCTGGCCTTCTCTTCCAGTGTCAGTCTTTTAACTGTTACCACATCGACGTCCATGGCGTTAGGATCTCGGGCGGGAGTATGGCGAGGTTGGTAGGATGGAGTGAACAGCGTACTTCCTCGTCCTCGGTCTTGCGCGATTTCTAATGACCTTTTTTCTACTCCCGCAAAGTGTGTTGCTTTGGCATACCACTCTATGATCTTAGTTGGTACTTTCTCCATGGACTGAATGCGTTGCATAAGGGGAACAGGAATGCCCATAGCGAAGTAGCTGATGAGTACTTGGTCGTCCGTGATGCCTGTTAAGGCGACTTTGCTTTGGAACTGGGCAATATAGTTCTAAAGCGCGGGGTTGTAACCACCATTTCAGTTCTTGGAGAGTCGTTCGCAAGATAACCAGGCGAGCGAGTCCCCTTTGACATCTGCATTTTCGAATGATGCGTGGAATCCTTCCTCAAAATCTTTCCAGGTCCCTAGATCAAAGATTCCTGCCATTAACTTTGATTCCCTGAACGTTGCTGCCCAGGTTAAAGCAGTCCCTTTTTTCATAAATGAAAGGGCATAAGCGATCTGTTTATTTGGCAAGTCATAAAGCTTATCATTGACTGCCAAGTACATTTGTACAGTTCGTAGCCAGGGTACAGCCTTAGCATATGATCCGTCAAAATCTTCTAGTGCTCCGAGGTGAAGCTCCATTGGTTTCACAGCTGCCATAGTTTGAGTAGACATGGTGTTAAAGGGTGCAGGTGTGACGTTTGGTGGTGGAAAATTGAAAATTCTCCCAGTTTGTGGCTGCGGCGTAGGACTTGGCGGCATTGGTACGCATGGTATTATTAGTGCACTAGAAAGGTGCCATTCAAGTTGCTGTACCTCAGGGGTATCAGCCGTTTGGGGTTTGTCGGGGTCTGTTGGTATTTCCTCCAAAGATTCGGAAGCAGTAGAGGGTGCAGGGGAGTCCTGCCGATTCCACCAACTAAAACAATGCAATATGGTGGGCAAGCTAGACGACGCTAGTCACAATCGTAGAGTTTAGTTCTTTTGTTACGCTTGTTCCGGGTAGGACGCAAGCGTAGCCCTGGATGAACCAAATGCCAGGCATAGACGTAAATAGCCCCTGTGGAAGGTAGCTCGTATAATAACCTCTGTGGAAAGGTTGTCGTATAGTAGCATGAGGAAGCGTCCACTCAAGAGTAGGACGAAGACTCGGTGCTCGATAGTCACTATGAAAGAGAGTGTAGCGGAGCAAAGGAGACACTTGGTATTAACCAATGGAGAACTAAACTAAAGTACATGGTGTACTACACTCAACATATATAGGTATAGTCATTGTACACGGACCATGCATAGAAAAGGGAATAAGATGCATGACCGGGCTATTGAATGAATAAGGTGCTGCCCAGTCGCGTAAGTCATATGACAAAATGGGATGGAAACCTGCAGCAGCAGGTACGATGCCAAAGTAGTCCGAATAGGAGCATCGCAAAAGAAAAAGATAAGTCTGAAGTAGCGAATCGTAACAGATGGAAAACTCCGCCCCATACAGGATTACTGCTACCTGAATGAACACACCGTCCAAGATGCTTACCCCCTTCTATTGATCTCAGACCTTCTTGACAGACTCCATGGAGCCAAGATCTTCACGAAGTTTGATGTCCACTAGGGCTACAACAATATATGTATAAAAGAAGGAAACCAGTGAAAAGCCATGTTTATCACCCATTGCAGACTCTTTGAACCTGTGGTCATGCCATTTGGCCCAAAGAACACCCCAGCGATATTCCAATGCTTTATAAATAAAGAATTTTGAGATCTTATTGCAGAAGGACACATCATCATTTACATGGATGATATCTTGATTTTCTCCCCAAACTAAGAAGTACATGACAACACTACTCAATGCATCCTCCAACAGATGAGAGAACTCCACCTATGCCTCCACCTGGCTGAGTGTCTATTCAACTCTGAATCTGTGGAGTATCTTGGAATGATCACCAGATCTGGAACCTTTGCCATGGACTCAGTCAAACTTGAAGGAATCACCTCTTGGCCAACCCTGGTGAAACCAAAAGAAGTTTGCTCATTCTTAGGTTTTGCCAACTTTTACCACCACTTCATACCAGGATACTCCAACATCACTCATCTGCTCCTAGACTTAACAAAGAAAGACCAACTGTGGTCCTGGACCCTGGCCTGCAAAAATGCATTTACACATCTTAAAGAGATTTTCATGTCTCAACCAGTATTGCGCATGCCTGATTCATCCCAGCCATTTGCCATCGCCACCGACACCTCCAAATATGCTACAGGAGGAATCCTCCTCCAAACAGATGAAAATGGTGAATGGCATCCATGTTTGTACATCTCGCAAATGTTCTCTGCAACAGAATGTAACTACGATATCTACGATCATGAACTTCTAGCAGTTATTCATGCCTTGAGTGCTTGGCAGCATTATCTCCTAGAGTCGGCATGCCCCATTCAAGTATTCACCAATCATAAAAACCTGACATATTTCAAACAGCCACAAAAGCTCAACTGACAACAAGCTCGGTGGCTTCTCGATATCACTGATTATGATCTCCACATCTCCCATGTCCCTGCTGCCCAACTTGCTGCCCCCAACACTTTGTCCCATTGCCCCGATCGTTGCCCCAACAATTCCTCAGATAATGCCAAGGTTGTTCTGCTACTTCTGACCCTCTTTGTCAATCTAATTGATATCGCCCTCCATAATCATATTTCCAATGCCTCTTTCACTAATCCTTTAATAATAAAAGCCCTCCAATCTATTAACAAAGATATCCCAACCGCTCTCCACTCTCACCTCGCAGATTGGCAACATTATAATGGCATACTCTTGTATCACAATCGTGTGTATGTTCCCCCTGATGTCTTCCTCCACTGTTCCATCATTGCCTGTTGTCACAACCACGTCATGGCAGGCCATCCTAGCTACTTAAAAACCTGCCAGCTCATTGCTGCTGAGTTTTGGTGGCCTGGTTTAGTGGCCTTCATCCACTCCTTTGTCTCCGGCTGTGCCACCTGCCAGCAAAATAAAGTCAATATGCATCCAACCATTTCCCCTCTTACCCCAATCACCTCTTCCTGCACACACCCATTCCAACAAATCTTGTATGATCTTATCACTGATCTTCCCCTCTCCACTGGCTTTGACTCCCTACTGGTCGTGGTCAACCATGGACTTACAAAGGGGGTAATTTTATGCCCCACTACAAAAACTGTCACAGTTGAAGGAATTGCCAACCTGTTCTTCCACTCCATATACCAACATTTCAGCCTATATGACAAGATAATCTCTGATCAAGGCCCACAGTTCATGTTGGCCTTCACTAAAGAATTGGGATGACTCCTCAATTATAAGCTCGCCCTGTCCACAGCATATCATCCGTAGACAGATGGTGAAATAGAATGAGTTAACCAGGAAGTTAAAACATACCTCCACATTGTATGCGGAAACTATTCAACAGATTGGTCGAAACATATTACAACAGCAGAATTCATACACAACCATTGACCCCACTCCATCACTGGCAAGTCCCTGTTTTACTTGATCATGGGATATGAACCATCAGCACTCCCAACACCACTCCTATCAATGGATATTCTGGTGGTAGAAACATGATTATGCACCCTGATTGCAAGTAGGAATGAGGTGATAGCAGCATATGAATTAGCATGTCAAACAATGGCAGCATGCACCTGACGGAACTTCTGTCCCTTTACCATAGGAGAAAAGGTATGGTTAGAGGCATGGAACCTCCAGTGCGCTATCATGGACCCAAAGTTTGTGCCCAAATGCAAAGGCCCCTTTATTATAACCCAGGTCTTATTGCCCATCATCTACCAATTACATCTCCCCAAGACCTGGAAAATACATAACATATTCCATGCCTCTCTCCTTACAAGGTACACAGAGACTGAAACATATGGACAGAATTTTCCATCGCCACCACCTGATCTTATCATGGGTGAAGAAGAGTACAAAATAGAACAGATCATATGACATCATGGGAGACCAACGGCCCGTTCCTATCTAATCTGATGGAAAGGATACATGGCTGAAGATGACTCCTGGCTACCAGAAAAGGAGCTTCATCATGCACAGACCATCCTGGATGATTATAAAAGACACTTTAGGGAAACATAAGAAGAATCAGAATCAAACAAATCCACAACATGTCTTCTCCCATTGCCTCTACCATCTCCATCTCCTCCCCCTTCAGCATCACCCACTTCTTAGCACCTTCCCCTACCTCCACGCACCCTCCTACACCCATCGTCACTCTAGACACCATCAAACAAGTAGCCCAGGAGTCAGATCCATGCCCCTTCTCTGTCCAAGCCATTGATACTCCCTGTTTTGCCCACTGCTTTAAAGAGCACATCACAGGTGTCATATGTTCTATCATCTATGACCAAATATTAGTGGACTCCCACTATGCCACAGCTATCGATGCACATGTCAAACCTGACTCTGCTGCCTATACTTTTTATATGTTGTATCTCCAAAGTACCTCCATCACCACTATGGGGAATATTTTAGCCCAAGATGGTTGCACAGCAGGACATGGACAGTGCCTACTCCACATCTACAAGACAATGAAGGAGAATGTGACTATGGCAATGCATGAATTGGATCTGACTGAGTTTTTATTAGACGTTGATCGGTATTGTCAGGAGGTTTACACCAAACCATCCCTCACAAATCGCCTTTCCAAAGATCCCTTCACCCCTTTGGCATCTTCTACTCCTCTCCATTCTGATGAATAAAGATTGTTGGCTCGAACTGATGCATGGTGGTCTGGTAACGATGGGTTTGACCCACTCCTGGCCAACCACCCCCAGTATAATCAAGTGTGTTATCAATGCCACTGACTTGGCCACATACAAGTGGATTGCAGCTTCTACCAATGCTTTCACTGCCTTCGGTGGGCACCAGGTCACCACACCAATTGGTGCCAACTTCGCCATTTGACCCCGAAATCATCGCCGCTGTCTTCATCATCATCCCAACAATCTTCCGTTTCCATATCCTCCAACCACACCACCATCACATTTGGCATCCCTATTTCGCCCACCGGCTTTTGCACCACCGCTTCATGGGGAGCTGGTCATACACACCCCTACCCCATATCGCATCCCCAGCATCCTCCTCCTCAGGTTCCTTCTCCACCGCTCTCCGATGATAACCTTGATGTCATGGCCTATGCCAACATCACCAGTTTGCCCAGACATTATTTGGATGACTAGTTGAACTTTTTGCAGTGCAAAAAGTATAAGTGGGGGGTAGTATTACAATTTCTTTCTTCATTATGATGTCTTTTCTCATTATGGACTTAACCTTTTCTTCTTATGATACTCCTATTGGACTACATCGGTATCATATCTGCCATCGCGGATTTCCTCCCACTTGGTCATTTGGTTTACTCATCGGCCAGTCATCAGTCATCTGATTGCCCAGTTTCACTTATGTTTTCCTTTTGTATTCTTGGCCTGTGCTACAATCAATACCTATATCAAGCTTTACATTATAGCCATGTACCTTAATTTAGTTCTCCTTGGTCAATACCAAGTCTATCTAGCTCCAAATTGTTCTCTTCCAGTTCATTATTGAGCACCAATTTTTCATCCTACTTTTGAGTGGATGCTTCCTTGTACTACCTTACCAAGTGACCACCTGTCACCTGTGTTACTGTCAAAGGATTTGGTTTATCCAAGGCTATGCTCCAACCTACCCAGTTGAAGCATAACAGAATACTAATTAAAAAGACAAATAATAAGTAGTAACAGATACAAAAACCTATGAAGATAGAATGATATTATAGCATTATACTTGGCCTTGATATAGAACTTATGTGTTATGCCCTTGACCAGACCTAGCATTGTAAAATGGTGGATTAGAGACTAGAAGATAGAAGGGAGAGAGATAGAGGACAAAAGAGATAAAGTTGAATGAAGTCAGCAAAAAATAATAAGGAAAGTAAAACACTCCAACTACTAAGGCCTGAATGTAGGAATAAAGTAGCTTTTGAACATCTTCAGAGTGTTACTAAGGGCTATGGTGCCTTGGATTTGAATCTAACTGCCCTGACCTTCTAGCCACCAAGGACTTAAACTTTATGGGGTGAATTCTGGAACTCTAGCCTAGAATAAGGCTAGCTTGCTAGGACTTGGTAACATCTTCAAGGGAGGAGAAAATATCCAAGACTTCAGAACTGGAGATACCAGTCCTATTGCCCTGGTATATATACTAAAACATTATGTATATATATAGTGACCTCAAAAATCCTTTTCATATTGGCCTAAATTGCAATGTGTAAAATATATTGCCAGGTAGTGTGGAAATTTTAATTAGCCTTGGTGGTGTTATAAATAGTACATACTCTTGGCTATAAAATGGCTCCCTAAATCATGTGATTTGGTTTATACACTATGGAGATATGATTGATTCAATCAGTAATATTATAAAAAGAGTTTTTAAGCTTTTGGATTAATGACTAAAATCTCACTCAAATTATAGAATAACTGTTATTATTTGTTGATTTATACAAACAAACATATATAATTAGCTTATCTGAGTTTAAAAAGTTCCCATACTTGTTGATTTTCTATTGCTATCATGATTAGATCTTTCTCTCTTATTCAACAAAACACCATTCTCTCTTTGCTTGATGCTGGCCATTTTGGTAAATCAATTGCCAA
>JBBPKM010000413.1:0-15135 GCA_038089255.1 Austroboletus rostrupii
GGTTCCTCATGGTATTTATCCTAGAAGCATGGAATTCCCTTCCATTGCAAGGCTGTACATGAAGACATGCAGCAGCAGCATGGATCAAGGGTCCTATTTGATATTTATCTTCAAATCTTATTTATCTCAAGATCTGCCACACTGGAATGTGGTTCCCTCATAACCACAGCCTTGAAGGCTATGACTATCTATTAGATGTGCATGCTAGCCTCATGCACTAGAACACTTCTTATTTTTCATGACAACATGCTTTAATAGCATGGTACACTTTTCACAAACTTTAACAACTTATATCTATTTCTTAGATTCTTAAAGTATTCTTATTGGACAATAATGGACATTTATTTAAGTAGTGTACAATATATCTTAAATCTCATGTACATACATATATATAGTCTTTTCATATATAAACCCCCAGGGTGACAGGACTGGATCCCCAGTCTTGAAGTCCTGGATCTTCCCTCCAAAGCTTAGGAATTTCCATCCCCTTTAAAAAAGTCCTCTCAAGTCCTTGAGCTGGCCAGGTATTCAACTCTAGGCAGCAAGGCCAGGTGTCCAAGACTTCATCTGCAAGTATCTATTGAAGATAAGCCCTTGGTGCTGAAGCCCAAGGCAACATTCAACATCAAAGCATGTTTCAGCTCTGATGTTCAGGCCTTAGCACTTGGAGTATTTCAATCACATCCTGAGGTGTCCTCTTCACTAAATGCATATCTTTCTTTCATCAGGTCAATCTCTGGTCCTCCTAGCAGTGCCCCCAGGTCTCCAGATTTTTCCTGGATCATGCTTTTAAAGATCGTCCTTGAATCCAGTCATATCAGCTTCCACTTATACTTCTTCTTGACCACTTCTCCTAGATCTGGCTCACAATTAGATCTATACCTTCTTCTGAACCTGTATCTGACTTCTGGCTACTCCTGGAAGTTCTCAATCAAATCATTGTGCCTATTGTATGTCTACCCAATCCATTCACAGTCAATTGGGCTATTTAGCCACTCACCAAACCACTTGTTCCTTAACAATAGATCAAGCCTTCTAGATCACATTTGATTTTCATCAAATGTTCACCAGATTCTCTGGCTCCTCTGCCAGCATCCATACAAGTCCCTGGCACCTCTATGTGCCCTTGGGCATATCCTGATGCATCCTCTTCATTGAGATCACACCTTACTAGACTTTACCAGAACTTTCAAATCATCTTCTGATTCTGAATCCAACCAAAACCCTTTGATCTTCATACAAGACTCAAAGACAACTGTCCTTCATTGCTCCAAGCATTCCCCTAGATGCTCCTCAGTCCTCTCCAGTTCCCCTTTCTGCCTCAAGGCTCTCTGATCCATATCTGGCACCTTCCAAATATGTCTCCTCCTAGTATCTGATACATATGGCTGTCTGCCATGTGTTTCCTTTGATCTGATCACTTCTAGACTGTGTCTAGGAGTTCTCCAAACCTGCTCCAACTCATTAGGACTTTTTCTGATGTGTCTCTGCTTTCCTAACATCCAGATCTCCTCCTGCTTCCAGATCTCCTCCTGCTTCCAGATCTCCTCCTGCTTCCAGATCTCCTCCTGCTTCCAGATCTCCTTCTAGCTCTCTGGATCACTCCTGGCACTCTCAGTGTGCTCTCCACTTGTTCCCCAGCTCTCTCCGACCATCCTGAACTCACTCCTGTCACTTCCTCATCAATAGTCATAGAACTCCACCAAGTATTCTCTGATTGATTATCAGAATCTCCTTTTGCTTCCTGATTCTTATCCATCTGATCAAGAGCCATCTTGCTATGCATCTGGCTTATTAGCCAATGCTTGTCTTTATCCCTGGACATTTCCTCATGATGCTCCATCTGCTTTCCTGTGCTTATCTCTCACATAAACATCAGTTCTGCCTCATGGCACTCTAAATCTTCAATAGATCTTATTCTAGTCATATCTGATTCTTATCAGATGTTCCTCTGAACCCTTGTGCATCTTTATGATGCCTTTCTAGTCTCCTGGCTGTGCTTGCTCCAACAGCAAGTCTTCCCTTAGATATGTCACACCCTTTGGATGTTTCTCAACTCTTGGTCTTCATTTTCTTGATCTTTCTGTTTTTTTTTTATTCCTTGTACCACAGACATTCTCCTTCAATTCCCAGTCTCCTAGTTATCCCCTATATGGGTGTATTCATAGCTGAGTTCCCTTTCTCAGCATTCTTCTTGATCTTTGCTTTCCCTCCTTTGCTCTTATAGCTATATATCTAGTTTTTATTCTTATCCTGCTTCTTCTTGATTTGATCTATGATTCCCCTTCACCCTAGAACTTCTATCTCTGATCTCTGACTCACCTCTTATCTTGTACATCACCTCCTTGATTCCTTTCCTGGATATTCCTTGAACTATATAAACCCTAGCCACTCTGCCCATGTATCCTAGCTTTAGTCCCCCTACTTCTGTCTATAATGGATCCCTATCCAATTCTCTTTGATCCATTATCCAAGGCCTGACCTTCAGCCTCTTGTATCTTCCTTCTTGAGGATGTCTCCAATATCTCTTATAATCTAGTTCTTCTGGCATAGCTGTATGGCATGCATATCTGATGAGTTCTTTATTGAACTCCATTCTTTTATTCTCAAATCCCATTCATGCATATATGCTGATGGGATATCCAGTCTCTACTTAAATTGCCCTGAGGAGCTACACTCCACCCTACCCAAGGTGAAGTGTAATAGTTGACTCCTACTTTGCCACTGCAATTGATACATACCTGGATTCAGACTCTGCTGCATATGCCCTATATTGCTTCTATCTGCAGTATGGATTACAAGGAACCATGGGAAACATTTTGTTACAAGATGCTAGGACTGCCCTTTATGGACAATGACTTATTCATATCCACAACAATCTTCAAAGAGTCCTTATCACTGCGATACATGAATTGGATATAACAGAATTCTTCATGGATATAGATCAGTACTGCAAGAACTTGGCACTCAAAGCCCTTTTTGCTGAAAGATTAACAACTCCTCCTTTCTCTACATTATCAGCATATTTTTCTGCCCTGAACTCACGAGAAATATAACTCATCCAATATACAAAAGCATGGTGGTCAGGAAATGACAGATTTGATCCACCACTCTTCAATCATTCTTGCTACCACAAAATATGTTTTCAATGCCATCAATTAAACCATATCCAGGTTATAGGGCTAACCATTGCCCTCTTCATTATTCCACACCAAAATCTTCTCCACCTTCATTCTCTTTATCTTCTTATTGATCCTCTGTCTTATTTTTCTTTTATTGTGTGACAGTCACTTTTGATCTCCCAATCTTGCCTGCTGGCTTTCATTCCAGTGCACAAATATCTACTTATGCATGCCCCTATCCCACAGCTCATTCATGGCATCCTCCTCCTTCTCAAATCCTCTCTCCAGAACTCTCTGACAATGGTTTAGACAATATGGCTTACACCAATATCACTAGATTTCCTTGCAGCAGTTATCTAGATATTTAAATGTCTTCACTATGGTTTCAGATGTACTAAGAAAGTAATGTTACAATTTTTTTTTAGCCTTTATTTCTTTCCCTTAATAGGTGTTACAACTTGTTCCTACCTTGATAGCCACACTACACTTTTTCCTGGATCAGCCATCTCTTGTCCATCCTACCAAAGATCCCTCTGCCCCTGTATGCTCCTGGTATCCTCTAGGCCTTTCTTGGGCTCTCCTGAGCCATTCCTAGATTGTCCCTAGATATCCCTTATTAGTTGCTTCTTGTGAGCCTCCAGCCTCCTTCTATCCTTGGATCAGGATCACAACCTGATCTTTCTTGAATGCATCACATCTGGCATCCTCCAAATGCTCTCCCTGCTCACTAGAACACTTATACTTTGACCTGACATTATCTAATCTCATCCTGAAATGTCCTCTTCACTGAATCTACATCTTCTTCTCATCAGGTCAACCTCTGATTCTCCTAGCAGTACCCCCAGATCACAGTTCTAGTTGCATCAGCCTCCACTGATGCTCCTCCTTGACCACTTTTTTCAGATCTGGCCTCCAATTAGATCTCCTTCTGCATCTGCCTGACTTCTGGCCACTCCTGAAGTTCTATCTTGATTTACTGTGTCTACTGGATGTCTATCTAATCTACCCACAGTCAACTGGGCTATCTAGCAACTCATTGGATCACTTGTCCCTTAACAAAGGATCAAGCCTCCTAGATCATATTTGATCTCCACCAAATGTTTACCAGACTCTCTGGCTCTCCTGCTAGCATCCAGACAAGTCCCTAATATCTCTGTGTGTCCTTGGGCATTCCCTAATACATCTTCTTCATTGAGATCATGCTTTATTTGACTTCACCAGAACTTCCAGATCATCTTCTAATCCTGGATCCTGTTATGGTACAAGAAAACAAGCCTTTATGGCTATATTTATATGTCAATACAACAAGTGGCCTTGATGGCCTTATTTTTCATTTTTAGACTTATCTTGCCTGGTTGCAAGATTTTATCTAATCTTATCTTATCAAGGGCGCTTATGTCAGGGCTTATCTAATCTATTATCTAAAGATCTTATCTTATCAAGGATCACTGGTTGGTCACAAGATCAGGAACAAGCTCTGAACCCTATTTATGCAAGTCACATTAGTCATAGAATGGCTGTTCTCCGAAGGGTCTAGGCTTGCCTAACCAAGTTCTCATGGCATGGCTGTGCCTACCTCATGTCATATCTATTCTCTGAAGTCACAATATGATCTGGAAGCTTGTTCCTTGACTCAGGGTCCTTATCTATGAGTCACAAGGACTCACCCCTCTTTATAACTCACAAGGAGTCACCTTATCTATGCCTCATGGTTATAGCATGCTGCCACACCATGCAGGTCCCTCATGGTATTTATTCTAGATCCATGGGATTCTCTTCCATTGCAAGGCTATACATGAAGACATGCAGCAGTGGCATGGATCAAGGGTCTCATTTGATATTTATTTCTAGATCTTATTTATCTCAAGATCTGCCACACTAGAATATGGTAACCTCATAACCACAGCCTTGAAGGCTATGACTATCTATTAGATGTGCATGCTAGCCTCATGCACTAGGACGATTCTTATTTGTCATGACAACATGCTTTGACAGCATGATATGCTTCTTACGAACCTTAATGACTTATATCTATTCTTTAGATTGTAAAGTATTCTTATTGGACAATAACAAACTCTTATTTAGTTATTGTACAGTATATCTTAGATTCCATGTACATATGCATACATAGTCTTTTCGTATATAAACCCCTAGGGCAACAGGACTAGATCCCCAGTCTTGAAGTCCTGGATCTTTCCTCCAAAGCTTTCTCCTAATAAGTTACCTGGAGCAAGGCTAGAAATTGCCAAGTCCTTGGCCTAGTAAGGGGTAGCTAGTCCCAGCTAGCAAGGCAGGGGTCCCAAGACTCGCCCCTTAAAGTCTACGTTTAAACCCTTGGTGCCACAGCCCAAGGTGACACTTAAAAGACATTCAGGAGTGCTCTGACCCATACATTCAGGCCTTAGCACTTGGAGTGTTTCAGATCCAACCAGAACCTCTTGATCTCTTCAAAAGCATCGAAAACAACTGTCCTTCATTGCTCCAGGCATTCCCCTGGATTTTCCTCAGTTCCCTCCAGTTCTTCTTGCCACCTCAAGGCTCTCTAATCTATATCTGGTATTTTCCAGATATGTCTCCTCCTGCATCTAAGTTATATATGGTCATCAACCATGTGTATCTCGATCTGATCACTTCTAGACTGCATCTAGGAGTTCTCCAAACCTGCTCCGACCTATCAGGACCCTTCCTAATATGTCTCCACTTTCTCTGCATCCAGATCTTCTTCTGCTCCTAGATCTCCTCCTAACTCTTTGGATCATTCCTGGCACTCTCAGTGTGGTCCCCACTTATTCCTCAGCTCTCTCTGACCATTCCAGACTTACTTCTGACACTGCCTCATCAACAATCTCAGAACTCCACCAAGTATTTACTAATTGATCATCAGCCCTTCTCCTGACCTCCTGATTATCTTCCATATGATCAGGAACTCCTTGCTGTTCATCTGGCTTATCAGCCAATGCCTGCCCTTGTCCCTGGACATCCCTTAATGGCACTCCATGCACTTCCTGTGCCCTTTCTCTCACAGGAATTCCAGTCTTGCCTCATGGCCTTCTAGATCTTCAACAGGTCTTATCTTTGTTATATCTAATCCTTATCAGATGTTCCTCGGGACCATTGTGCATCTTAATGATGCCTTTCTAGTCTCTTATCTGCACTTGCTCCAACAGCAAGTCCTCTCTTAGATTCATCACACCCTCTGAGTGTTTCTTATCTTCTTGTTTCTATTTCCTTGATCTCTTTGTCTCTTTCTTGATCCTTGTACTACAGACATTCTCCTTCTATGCCCAGTCTTCCTATTATCCCTTATATGGGTGTATTCATAGCTGAGTTTCCTTTTTCAGCCTTTCTCCTTGATTATTGCTTTTTCTCCTATCTGTCTCATGGCTATATATCTAGATCTTCTCTTTATCTTGCTTCTTTGATCCGATCCATGTTTTCCCTTTACCCTAGACCTTCCATCTGTTATCTCTGACTCCTCTCTAACTCATTTCTCTATCTGGATATATACTTTCTTGGATCTCTCTCTAGTACTTAAACCTTAGTGTTACAATCTTTTTCTTTCTTCTTGTTCTACTAGCATGGACTCATTATTTCTCTCACGATGTCCTTATACAGACTATTTCAGCATCGCGTCTACTGAGGCAGACTTCCCCCTTCATATCATGTTTATTCATCGGCCGGTATATCAGTCATGTAATAGCCCTGTTCACCCTATGTTTTCCTTTCTTGAAATGGTCCATGCTACGATACAATACCTATATCAGTTTATATTGTAGCAATTGTATATTAGTTTAGTTCTCCTTGGTCAATACCAAGTTTGCTTTGCCCCTCACCATTCTCTTCCAGCAAGTTTATTGAGCACCGAGTCATTGTCCTACTCTTGAGTGGACACTACCTCGTGCTAGTCTTTATGTGGGGTCCTTTGATCTCTTTACAGGTACTTAACAACTTGGTTCATCCAAGGCTACGCTTGGACCTACCTGGCACAAGGGTAACAAAAGAACTAAACTCCTTACATGCGACTAGTATCATCTAGGTCGCCCACCATATTGTTTAACAGGTTTTCTGGTTGGCAGAATTGGCAGGACTTCTCTGCACCCTCTACAGCATCTGACTCATCAGGAGAAGTACCCACTGACCCTGATGATCCTATTGACACCAAAACCCTTGAGGTTCAGCAGCTCAAGCAGCAACTCAGCAGCTCACTTGTAATCCCACGTGTACTGACACTGCCAAGTCCTACACCACAACTACAGGCTGGAAGAATATTCGCCTTCCCGCCCTCAAATTTCAGCACTGCACTGCCGGCAGTTCAAATGTCCAACCAAACCACTATGAAGAAACCAACGGAACTTCGTCTGGGAGCTCCCAAGAAATTTGATGGGTCATATGCCCAGGCAATCCCCTGTCTGCAATCAGTACAGCTATACTTGGCCATCAACAATGAATTATATGACACCCCAAACAAGAAAATTGCTTACACCCTCTCTTTTATGAAGAAAGGGACTGCTGTCACATGGGCAGATATGTTCCGCAAATCAAAACTAACGGCAGAAACCTTTTCTATGGGAACCTGGACCGACTTTGAAACTGAGTTCCACACAGCATTTGAAAATGCAGACCTCAAGGGAGACTCCTTGGCTTGGCTAGCTAGGGAGCACATCTATGAAAATCAGAATGGCAGCTACAACTCCGTCCTTCAAAAATACATCGCTATGTTCCAGAGCAAGGTTGCTCTTACAGGTATCACAGACGACCAAGTACTCATCAACTACTTCGCCTCGGGCATCCCTGTCTCCCTAATGTGAAGAATCCAGACAATGGAAAAAGTACCAGATAAAGTAAAAGACTGGTATACAAAGGCGGCTCACTTTGCTAGTGTTGAAGAATGAGCTCTCAAAATCACAGCCCGATATCATCGGGGCAACACACCATTTATGCCTACCAATCAAAACCAAGGACCACCCACTTGCGATCCAAATGCTATGGATGTCGACGCCATCAACATCAAAAAACTTACACCTGAGGAAAGAGAGAGATGTCAAAAGGAGAGACTATGTTTCCTGTGCTGAAGAAAAGGACATTCAATTAGGACCTGTCCAAACAATATGCAGCCATGCCCTGCACCTGCTCTGCAGACCATACAAAAGGTTGAAGAAGAAGCCAAGGCTAGCATCACTAAGATGCAAGATGATGAAACAGTTGGCAAACTCAACCTGGATTTTTGAAAAGAAGAACACCTGCGATGCACATCTCTCCTCCTCTTGATGTAAACTGTAATGTTGTACCTGTAGCAATGAAAGCAATGTGCATCCCCATTCAAATTATAATGCCCATTGATATGAATATCAAGGCTATTGCTGCCACTGCTCTTATTGACTCTGGTGCCCAAGTCTCATGTATTGATTGGGAATTCACCCGATCAAAGAACCTCCCTCGAATCTGCCTCCCTGTCCCAGTGACTATCCGAAATGTGGATGCTTCCACCAATAGTAATGGAACCATCAAGTTTAAAACAGAGCTGTTTATCAACGTTAATGGCTACATACACTCCACAGAGTTCTACCTTATGAACTATGGAAAAGAAACTATGATCTTAGGATTCCCCTGGCTTACAGCAGTCAGCCTGAAGATAGACTGGCAAAAGAAGACACTGGAAGTCCCGAAAGAATTGGACCAAACAGTGGATTTCATGGCTGCCCACAAGCAAGAGAAACAATGAAAAGGGAATCTATACAACCTACAATGCCCTAACTACACGACGCCACCACCACACCACGTAAACGTAGATGCCTTAGTCAATGAACACTTGTTTGGGTATCTTGACCAGACTGAGGACGACATCCTCTGCAGCACCATTTGCCTTGCTAAAGATATGGCACATGTAAAACCTTTACAAACGTTATCTCGAACGGTCCTGGCCAACGGACACTTCATCCCGAACCCCGCCCTTACTTGTGCAATGCTTACTACCTCTACCAACCTTGCCATTCATGCAAAGAAGAAAGAAGTTACTCTTTCTCCCCAGTATGCAACCTTCACGATATCTTCTCTGACAAAGACATGCCACTGCCACCATCATGAGACTGTGACCACAAAATCAATCTCGCAGACACGTTCAAACCAAAGATCAGGAAGCTCTATCCCTTAACGGCCAAAGAATGCATGACACAAGACGCATTCTTAGACGAAAATCTAAAGATGGGCAAAATATGTCCTTCAACCTCCCCACAAGCAGCCCCTTTCTTCTTCATCAAAAAGAAGGATGGCAAACTGTGCCCGGTACAAGACTACAGATACCTCAATGAATACACCATTCACAATGCCTACCCCCTCCCATTAATCTCTGACCTCTTAGACAAACTACGCGATGCTAAGGTGTTCACAAAGTTCGATGTATGATGGGGCTACAACAATATCCACATAAAGGAAGGAGACCAGTGGAAGGCCACATTTATTATGCACTGGGGGTTGTTCGAATCCATAGTTATGCCTTTTGGATCCAAGAACGCTCCTGCAACCTTTCAGTGATTCATGAATAAAGAATTCTGCGACTTGATTGCAGAAGGATGCATTGTCATCTACATGGACAATATCCTTATTTTCTCGCCCAATCAGCAGGTCTCAACAAATAAGAGAACTTCATTTACACCTCTGCCTCACCAAATGTCTCTTCAATTCAGAATCAGTCAAATACCTAGGAATGATAGCAAAACCAGGATCTCTTGCTATGGACCCAGTTAAACTGGAAGGTATTGCATCTTGGCCGACTCCAACCAAGCCTAAGGAAGTTCGCTCATTCCTAGGCTTCGCCAACTTCTATCAATGATTCATACCAGGATATTCGAATATTGCGCGTCCTCTACTAGACCTCACAAAGAAAGATCATGCTTGGTCCTGGAACCCCAAATGTGATGATGCCTTTAACCAGATGAAGAAAGTTTTTAGATCCCAACCAGTCTTGCACATGCTGGACTCAACCTGACCATTCGCTATTGCTACAGATGCTTCGAAATACGCTACAGGAGAAATCTTACTTCAGACTAATGAAAATGGCGAGTGGAAGCCTTGCTCCTATCTCTCCCAGATGTTTTCAGTGACCAAAAGAAACTACGACATCTACGACCAAGAGCTGCTAGTGGTCATTCGCACCCTAGGTGCTTGGCGACACTATCTGTTAGGTTCTGCTCACCCAGTTTGGGTCTTTACAGATCATAAAAATCTCACCTATTTTAAGCAACCCCAAAAGCTAAACTGTCACCAAGCATGCTGGCTCCTTGACATCACAGATTATGATCTATGTATCACACATGTCCCCACTGCCCAACTTGCTGCACCTGACACCTTATCCCATCGCCCAGACTGCTGCCCGGATGATTCGATGGATAACACCGCTGTCACACTCCTACCTCAAACCCTCTTCATCAACCTCATTGATGTTGCCCTTCATATCCACATTTCCACCTCCTCGGCCACGGACCCCCTTTGTTACGCTTGTTCCAGGTAGGATGCAAGCATAGCCTCGGATGAACCAAGTTCCGAGTGTAAACATAAATAGCCCTTGTGGAGGAGGCTCGTAAAGTAGCACAAAGGGAGCATCCACTCAAAAGTAGGACAAAGACTTTGGTGCTTGATAATCCAACGGAAGAGAACGCTGGAGAGCAAAGCGGACACTTGGTATTAACCAAGGAGAACTAAACTAGAGTACATGGTACGCTACACTCAACTGATATAGGTATCGTCATAGTGCACGGGCCGAAAGAAGAAAAGGAAACAAACATGACGACTGGGCTAGTGAATGAGTAAGTGCGCAGCCGGATCGTAATACAAATGACAATGTGAAGGAAACCTGCAGCAGCAGGTACAATGCCAAAGTAGTCCGTTATAAGGGCATCATGAAGGAAAAATGATAAGTCCGTTTAGGAGAAAAGGAATCGTAACACTCTTGTTTTAACCACTCTTCAATCCATAAACAAAGACATTCCTTTAGCTCTTCGCTTACGCTTAGCAGATTGGCAGCACCAAGACGGGCTCCTTCTTTACTGTGGACGCATCTACATCCCACTGGACCTTACCCTTCACCGCTCCATTGTAGCTTGATATCATGATCACATGACAGCTGGTCACCCTGGCTTCCTCAAAACCTGTCAACTGGTGGCCACTGATTTCTGGTGGCCCGGTCTCACGGCCTTCATTTGCTCATACATCTCGGGCTGTGGTACCTGCCAGCAGAACAAGGTCAATATGCACCCTATGCACCCGCCCCTCATGCCAATAGGATCTTTCTGCACATGTCCGTTCTAGCAGGTTTTCTGTGATCTCATCACTCACCTCCCCGCCTCTGCTGGCTTTGATGCCCTTTTGATTGTGGTCAACCATGGCCTTATAAAGGGGGTAATTTTATGCCCAACAACATCTACAGTCACCATAGAAGGTATTGTGAACCTGTTTTTCCACTTTGTTTACAAAAGATTTGGACTCTATGATAAGATCATTTCAGATAGGGGTCCACAATTCGCCTCTTCATTTGCCAGAGAACTAGGATGACTCCTGAATTACCAACTAGCGCTGTCAACAGCATACCACCCACAAACTGATGGCAAAATGGAACATGTAAATCAAGAAATAGAAACCTATCTGCAAATTGTATGTGGAGATCACCCAACAGACTGGTTGGATCACATCACCATAGCCGAGTTCATACACAACCACCAACTGCACTCAGTAACAGGAAAATCCCTATTTGCCCTGATCATGGGGTTTGAACCCTGTGCCCTACTGGAAGTGACCCCATCCACCAAAATACCCGTACTAGAAGACTGCCTACAACAGTTGACAGCTGCACGACAAGAAGCCCTGGCCACGCACGAACTAGCATGACAAGTAATGAACAAAAGGATTTGATGAGCATTTGTACCATTCAAGCTGGGGGAAAAGGTCTGGCTCAAAGCACGGAACCTAAAGTGCAACACCCTTGACCCAAAGTTTGCCCTGAAACGAGAAGGACCATTTGTTATCACCCAGGTACTATCGCCAATTACGTATCACCTCTGCCTTCCAAAAGTATGGAAGATTCATAATGTCTTTCACGCCATTCTCTTTTCTTGGTATACTGAAACCGAGACATATGGACACAATTTCCCTAGACCTCCTCCTGACTTTATCGTGGGGGAAGAAGAATATGAAATTGAACAAATATTGTGCCATCGCAAAAGACTGATGGCATAATCTTACCTCGTCCGATGGAAAAGGTACTCAGCAGAAAAGGACTCATGGATCCTGGAAAAGGAGCTGAAGCACGCCCAAACCCTTCTGAAAGATTATAAAAGATGATTGAAGTGAATGCAATAAAGCAGAACCCACCTTGAGTTCTCTAGTAATATGTCCGCTGTTACACTTGTGCTGGGTAGGTCCAAGTGTAGCCTCAGATGAACCAAGTTCCTTAGCATTGCTGTCGGTAGTCAATGAAGACCTCGATGTAAGTAGCATAAGGAAGCATCCACTCAGGAGTAGGACGAAGACTTGGTGCTCGATAATCCAACCAGAAGAGAATGATTGGGAGCAAAGCAGACTTGGTATTAACCAAGGAGAACTAAACTACTGTACAATTGCTATGATGTAAACTGATATAGATATCATATCGTAGCATGGACTGTCCTCAAGAAAAAAAAACATAGGGTAAACCGGGCTATTGTATGACTGATAGACTGGCCAATGAGTAACTATAATAATGTGAGGGGAATCTGTGGCAGCAGACACAATGCCGAAGTAGTCTGTATAGGGGCATTGCAGAGAAAAAGTATACATCCAAATAGAGATAATAAAGAAAAAACAAATTGTAACATCCGCTAATGCCTCAATCGTATCCATCTTGTCCCCCTCTGACCTCACACGCTCATTCACACCTTCCCCTGTCTCCACCAAACCTGTCACCCCGATAGTTACCCCCACTGCCATTGAGCTTCTTGCCCATGAACTCTCGTCTGCCTCCCCCCGTCCTCATACCTTGACCTCGTCTCACCCAGTTACCATATGAAACACACTAGCTGAAGAACAATGGAATAGTGAGAGGTCTCCTACCCCAGAACATATCACCGCCCTGCACACCATTGAAGTACCATGCACAGCATACTGTTGGAAAAAACCCATCGCAGGGGTAATTAAAGCCCTGGCCTATGACCAAATATTGGCTGATTCACGCTTTGCAACCTGCATCAATGTGCACGTCAAACCAAATTCAGCCCTCCACTCTCTTTTCATGCTGTATTTACAAAGTATGTTGATCGTGACAATGGGGAACCTCTTAGCCCAAAACAGCCAGATGGAGGAGTACAGACAAAGGTTGCTTCAAATCCATACCTTTATGTGGAAGAATTTGGTAATGGCTATGCATGAGCTCGACTTCATTGAGTTCTTTCTAGAAGTTGATTGTTACAGTTAGGCACTCGTCAAAAAACCACCCCTCGCTTCGCATCTCTCAGATAGCTCCTCAATGCCATCTGCATCTTCAACCCCCCTCCATACAGATGAAGAACAAATACTAGCTTGCGTGGATGCATGGTGGTCAGGCAACGATGGCTTTGACCCACTCCCTGCCAATCACCCCAGGTATAATCAGGTGTATTATCAATGTCATCGGCTGGGACATATGCAGGTTGACTGCAACTTCTACCAATGTTTCCATTGCCTTCACTGGGCCCCCAGACATCACATGAACAGATGTGCCTTACGACGCTCCACCCCACAACCTTCTTCCTCCTCGTCCTCCTCGTCTTCTTTGTCACAACATTCCTTTCGCAATCATGCTTCCACCCAGCCCTCCACTCACTATGGCCTGCCTGTTTCACCTGCAGGGTTTTGTTCCCCCACTTCATGGAGATTTAATTGTTCATGCCCTTACCCTATCTTGCGTTGACGCATACCCCATCCAATACTCCTTGGTCCATCCCCTCCACCATCCGACAATGGGCTTGATGATATCGCAACCACCAATATAATGGACTCTCCATGTGGCAGATACTTAGACCTCTAACAGGCCAACAGTTCTTCATAGTGCTTCGAATGTAAAAAGGGGGTAGTGTTATGATCTTTTTTTTTCTTCTTGTTCCACTAGCATGGACTCTATTACGACTTATTTTTAGTTTCCACTTCTTTTCTTTTCTTTTCTTTGTTATATTTAAATCCGGACTTATATTTCTGTCACAATAGTTACTCGTATAATCCTCGCGACTATTGTATCAGTATTCCGATTCCTTCACATTTACTCATTTCTATTGACTCATCATTCCGCACTGACTGATACCTCTGTCAGCATTTACTCATACATGCTTACTCTTTGTATCCCCTTTTGTACTATATGAGCCTGCCCTCACTTTCTTCTCTACATATATAAACCCCTCAACGGGTTCCCTGTACTCTAGCTTAGTTCTCCCTTGTATTCTCTTGAATACATCATCTCCTTGTGCTAGCTCCCAGGTGCTCTCTTTTGTCTGGTCTTCTAGTCAACTAGTCCTTGTCCTACTATTGTGTGGACGCTATCTTGAAATACTTTGAAACCCTCAATCTGTTACGGTACAAGAAAAGGAGCCTTTATGGCTATATTTATACGTCAAAGCGACAAGTGGCCTCGATGGCCTTATTTTTCATTTTTAAGACTTGTCTTGCCCGGTTGCAAGACCTTATCTTATCTAATCTTATCAAGGGCGCTTACGTCAGCGCTTATCTAATCTCTTATCTAACGATCTTATCTTATCAGGGGATCTTATCTTATCCGATCCAAAGATCTTATCTTATCTCCCCTGCTTATCTTATCAAGGATCACTGGATGGTCACATGACCAGGGACAAGCCCTGTACCCTATTTATGCAAGTCACATCAGTCACAGGATGGCTGTTCCTCAAAGGGTCTAGGCTTGCCTGACCAATTCCTCATGGCATGGCTGTGCCTTGCCTCATGTCCTATCTATTCTCAGAGTCACAACATGATCCGAAATCTTGTTCCCTGACTCAGGGTC
>JBBPKM010000414.1:0-15119 GCA_038089255.1 Austroboletus rostrupii
GACATTCTAATCTTCTCCGCCACTCAGAAGGAACATGATGAAACCACATGCCGAGTCCTCCAACGGATGAGGGAACTCAACCTCCGCCTCCGCCTAGCCAAATGTACGTTTAATTCGGACTCGGTGGAATACCTCGGAATGATCGCGAAACCCGGCACCCTCGCTATGGACCCTGTAAAATTAGAAGGCATCGCGTTGTGGCCTACGCTGACCAAACCAAAAGAAATACGCTCCTTCTTGGGGTTTGCCAACTTCTATAGGCGGTTCGTCCCTGGATATTCGTCAATTGCCCGCCCTCTCTTGGATCTAACCAAGAAGGACCACCCATGGTCTTGGACCTCCAGCTGCGAAGCAGCCTTTCTCCGTATGAAGGAGATCTTCACTTCACAACCCGTCTTGCGCATGCCAGACCAAAATAAGCCCTTCGCGATTGCCACGGACGCCTCAAAATACGCCACGGAGGGCATTTTGTTACAACAGAACGAGAATGCGGAATGGCAACCATGTTCCTACCTGTCCCAAACCTTCTCGGCCACAGAACAAAATTACGATATCTACAATCGAGAACTCCTTGCCGTCCTCCGGGCTCTCACAGCGTGGCGACATTACCTGATCGGCTCTGTCGCGCCTGTCGTCATCTTCACCGATCACAAAAACCTCACGTACTTCAAATCTCCGCACGCCTTAAGTCGCCGACAAGCACGGTGGATGCTCTCTCTGGCCGACTATGATCTACGCATCCACCATGTCCCCGGATCCCAACTCGCCGGGCCAGATGCCTTATCCCGCTGCTCCGACCGCTGCCCCGACGACTCCACTGATAATACTGAGGTCACCCTCCTCCCCCCCTCGCTATTTGTAAACCTCATTGATATTGCCCTCCATAACCGTATTTCCGCATCCTCGACCTCAGACCCTCTCGTACTGTCCACCTTGCAATCCATCCGGGAAGACATCCCCGCCACTCTCCGTTCTCGCCTATCGGATTGGCAGCACCGCGATGGCGTCCTCCTCTATCAAGGACGTGTGTATGTTCCCCCTGATATCGCCCTTCGACGCTCCATCCTCCAGAAGTACCACGACCATGCCCTTGCCGGCCACCCAGGTTACCTTAAGACATGCCAACTCGTCTCTCAGGACTTTTGGTGGCTGGGACTCGCCGCGTTCGTTCATTCATACGTCGCAGGATGCCGCCTCTGCCAGCAGTGTAAAGTCAATACCCACCCTATGGTACCCCCGCTCACACCCATCTCGTCTTCCTGCACACGCCCTTTCCAACAGGTCTCCTGCGATCTCATCACCGGTCTCCTGCTTTCTCAGGGTTTTGATGCCCTATTGGTCGTGGTCGACCATGGCCTTACGAAGGGGGTAATTCTATGCCCCACTACGAAAACGGTCTCAGCGGAAGGCGTCGCTCAACTTTTTTTTCACTCCGTGTACCGAAGGTTCGGTTTGTACGACAAAATCATCTCTGACAGAGGACCGCAGTTCGCCTCCGCTTTTGCAAAAGAACTTGGACGCCTCCTAAACTATAAGCTGGTGTTATCAACAGCATATCATCCACAATCTGATGGAGAAACGGAACGGGTAAACCAAGAAATCGAAACCTACCTTCGCATTGTCTGCGGAAATCACCCAGCGGAATGGACGGAATACCTCACGACAGCCAAATTTGTCCACAATCACCGCCCGCATTCTGTAACCGGCAAATCACCATTCTATCTATGTATGGGCTATGAGCCAACAGCACTCCCTTCCGTCGTATCACCAACGGATCTCCCGGCGGTACAAGAAAGACTAGAACGATTACAGAGAGATAGAAACAAAGCAGTCGCTGCCCATGAACTAGCTCGCCAAACAATGATCAAACGGATACAACAGAAATTTGTACCCTTTAAAGTGGGCGAAAAAGTCTGGCTAGAGGCGCGGAACTTACAAAGAAATATCATTAACCCAAAGTTCGCGGCCAAAAGAGAAGGCCCCTTCACAGTCACACAGGTGCTATCCCCGATCACCTATCGCCTCCGCCTCCCACAAGTATGGAAAATTCACGACGTGTTCCACGCCTCCCTCCTTTCTAAGTACACGGAGAATGCCACCTATGGGCGGAACTTTCCGGCCCCACCTCCTGACCTGATTGCAGGCGAAAAGGAATACGAAATAGAAAAAATCTTGCGCCATCGCGGACGTCCGTCAGCCCGTTCTTATCTTGTCCGATGGAAGGGTTATCTACCAGAAGAGGACTCCTGGGTCACCGAATCGGACCTAGGAAACACACGGACCCTGCTGAATGACTACAAAAAGTGGTCAGTAAAGAAATAATAACCCATCGATAAACATGTCCACCAGCCCCACCGTCTCCATCTCCACCCTGTCCAGCCTCACCCGATCTTCAGCGCCGTCCCCTACGTCTTCCCATGCCCCGACTCCCATCGTTACGCCGGAGGCTGTCGAACGCCTTGCATGCGAATTATCCAACGCGTCTCCACCCCCTCGACCTCGTCTTCCCCCCGGAGTATCCTGGAATACCAACGCATGGCAGGAACCTGCGTCTCTCCCCCGAAACGACCCCTATATCCCATCTATAGATGTCCCCATCGAAGCTACCCAACGCCATCCACCCCTCGATGGGATCGTTAAACATGTCACCTATGAACAGATCCTGGCAGACTCACGCTTCGCCCGTGCCATTGACGCTCATATTGAGCCAAATTCCACGTTACACACCCTCTACCTCGCATACATACAAACTACTGTTATGGCAACCATGGGCAACAGACTGCTCCAAACCCACGCTACTCAAACAGACAGGCAATGCCTCATGTAGATGCATGCCGCTATGAAGGATCACTTAACGACGGCGATGCACGAACTCGGTTTTACCGACTTTTATCTAGATATAGATCGATATAGTCAAGCCCTCGCCAACAAACGCCCCCTTGCCGATCGTCTCACTGAATCCCCGCCCTCTACACCGTCTGCCTCGTCACGAGCTTTAGAATCAGGAGAGGAGCGATACGCGCAACAGGTGGATGCTTGGTGGACTGGTAATAATGGCGCCACCCCCCTGGTAGGAAACCACCCGAGATATAATCAGGCATGTTTTTCATGCCATCGGTTAAACCATATGCAAGTCGACTGTGATGTTTACCAATGCCCCACATGCCTCCTATGGGCACCAGGCCATCGCGCCAACCGTTGTCCCCTCCGTCGACCAACTCCCCCTTGTCAATCATCCTCGTCCTCGTCCTCTTCTCAACAGTCTCAGTCGTCCTTTCGGTCCACTTCCCATCGGGCCACCATTGTGTACGGATTGCCTCAAGCATCCACTCGGGTTCGTACCTCCCATATCCGTACCTGGGGATCTATTCGTACACACCCCAACACCCTTCCGTATCCCTGGCATATTAATTCCCCCGTCCGACAGCCGGCACTTCAATCCCCCTCTCCCGACCTCGACGACGACCAATGGGACGCTACCGCCTACGCCAACGTCACGGGATCCCCGGTCGGAAGTGACTGCGGCTTGAACTAGAATGTTCGGAGCAGGAGCTCAAACGATAAACCGGGGGTAATGTTACGATTTCTCTATCTTCGTTATACGGACTCTCTCTTTTTCCTTTCGTGAATGCCCTTATACGAACTACTTCAGCATCGCGTCTGCCGCCGCAGACTTCCCTCCCTCATGTCATTTGTATTACCTATCGACTGCGCCTTACTCATTCATGGCCCAGTCGTCCCCATTATTTCCTTTTTCTTTCATGGTCTGTGTAATGCGACTATACCTATAAATTGTGCGTAGTTACAACGTGTACCTTAGTTTAGTTCTCCTTGGTTAATACCAAGTGTCTCCTTTGCTCCGCAATGCTCTCTTTCATTGTGATTATCGGGCACCAAGTCTTCATCCTACTCTTGAGTGGACGCTTCCTCGTGCTACTACTCGAGTCCCTCTCCACTGGGGGTAATATACGGGCACCTCTCCACAGGGGCCATTTACGTCTACGTTCAGAATTCGGTTCATCCAAGGATACGCTTGCGTCCTACCCGGAACAAGTGTAACATATCACAGCCGGTCATCAGTCGTCTGATTGCCTGGTCTCACCTATGTTTCCCTTTTTCTCTCTTGGCCTGTGCTACAATAGATACCTATATCAACCGATTATATCATAGCATTGTACTCTGGTTTAGTTTTTCTTGGTTAATACCAAGTCCACTTGCTCCAAACCATTCTCTTCTGGTTTGTCTTTGAGCATCAAGTCTCCATCCTACTTTTGAGTGGACACTTATCTTGTGCTAATCCATTGGCGATCCTCCGATTGCACTCCACAAGGTTTATGACAAAGCTTGGTTCATCCAAGGCTATGCTTCACTCTACCCAATCAAAGTGTAATAATTTGCTCTCCTTTGAGCTACTTCTCTGATCTCTGATGCGCAGCAATCTTAGATCTCTCATCTCTGGCAGGCAACAACCCAGAACCACTTTGGACTTCATCACAGAGCATTCATATTCATGTGATATTCTTCTTATGATATATTTTGTATATGTCTATGCATTTTCATTATGACTTCCATCTCTATGCTTATATTTCATATATGTTCTTGTACTTCATTTCCAGATCCACTATGCCTCTGTTTCACATGTTTATGTATTTCATATGGACTTCGTACTTAAACCTTGCCACTTGCTTATATTTTCCCTTAGTATGAATATCATCATTCCCTCCACACTTAGCATAAATCTCTCCTTATCACTTTTCACCAACTTCATCTGACTCCACTTCTTTTGTTCTTTGTCTCTCTAGTCTCTGATCCATTATTCTGCAAGGCTGGGTCTGGTCAAGGATGCGACACATAAGTCCTGTGTCAAGGCCAAGTGTAATGTTATAGCTCCATTCCATCTACACAGGTTCCGTATTCATTACTACTTATTCTTCTTTTCTTCGATCAGTATTCCACTTCCTCCATGTTGGACTTGGCCAGAGAAGTGCAATCAGGTTTAAGACTTTAACACGACCCATCAAAACCCTTCTTGATGTGTCTCTGCTTTCCCTGCACCCAGATCTCTTTCTTCTCCTAAATCTTCTCCTAGTCCCCTGGATTCTCTCTGGCACTCTCAGTGCGGTCCCCACTTGATCTCTAGACCTTTTCAAATATCCCGAACTCACTACTGTCACTGCCTCATCAACAGTCACAGTACTCCGCCAAGATATCACTGATTAATCATCAGAATCTCCTTCTGCTTCTTGATTATCTTCCATATGATTAGAAACCTTCTTGCTATGCATCTGGCTTATCAGCCAATACTTGCCTTTGACCCTGGACATCTCCTCATGATGAGCCATGCACTTTCCTGTGCTCTTCTCACACAGGAACTTCCAGTCTGCCACATGGCATTCCAGATCTCTAATATATCTTTATCTAGTTATATCTAATTCTCATCAGATGTTCCTCTGGACCCTTGTGCATCTTAATGGTGCCTTTCCAGTTACGTGGCTGCACTTGCTCCAATAGCAAGTCTTCTCCTAGATTCACCACACCTTCTGGGTGTTCTTTATCTCTCTAACCTCCTTTCTCTTGATCTCTCTTTTTTCACTTGATCCCTGTACCAACAAACATTCCTCTTCGTCCTCTAATTCTTGTCTTCCCCTATATGGGTGTATTCATAGCTGAATTCCCTTTCTTAGCCTTTCTTCTTGATTTTCACTTTTCCTCCTCCTGCCCTCATGGCTATACATCTGGATCTTCTTTTTATCTTGCTTCTCTGATTCAATCTATGATTCCCCTTCATCCTGGACCTTCTATTTGACTTATCTCTGACTCATTCTTATTTTGTCTATTCTTGTTATCTCTGACTTAGTCCTCTTCATCTCTTTTCTTGAATATTGTTCAATAGTATATAAGATCTAGATGCACATCCATGTATTTTAGCTTTAGTCTCCCTTAATCATAGGCTTGATCTTTAGCCTCTGCTCCAGCTCCCTGAGGTCATCACTAAGTCCTCTTGTATCTCCAGTATCCTAGCATAGCCATATGGCATGCATCCCTGATGAGTTCTTCATTGGACTTCACTCTTTTCACCTTGATCCTATTCATGCAAGTGTGCTGATAGGATATCCAGTCATTCCTGAACTTGTCTTGCCCTGGAGGTCAAGTCTGCTAAGGGCTATACTCCACTCTACCTGGGCAAAGTGTAATAATGGCCTTCTATTTTATAAAAACCACATTTATGTTCCAGCAGATCTCAATCTATGTCGATTCATTGTTGCCCATTGCCATAACCATGCCACTGCTGGTCATCCTGGCTACTTTAAAACCCATCAACTTATTGCCTCTGAATTTTGATGGCCTGGTCTTGTCTTTTTCATTCACTTTTTTATTACAGGATGTGCTACCTGTCAACAAAACAAGTCTAACACCCACCCAATGGTTCCCCCTCTTACACCTATTACCTCTTCTTGCACCTGTTCTTTTCAGCAGCTCTCTTGTGATTTGATCATGGACCTTCCTTTTTTCTCCAGTTTTGATTTCCTCTTGGTCATGGTCAACCATGGGCTTACTAAGGGGATAATTCTTTGTCCAACAAAGAAAATAGTAATGGCAGAAGGCATTATCACCGTTTTCTTCCATAAAGTCTATGAACAATTTGGGCTATATAATAAGATCATCTCCAATAGAGGCCTGCAGTTTGCCTCTGCCTTCGCCAAAGGACTTGGAAAATTACTCAACTACAATCTTGCCCTCTCCTCCATCTATCACCCTCAAACCAATGGAGAAATTGAACACATCAATCAGAAGATTGAGACATACCTTCAAATTGTTTGTAGAAACTCCTTTGGAACTTGGGCAAACCATATCACTATGGCTGAGTTTATCCATAACCATCACCCTCATTCTGTAACTGGCCAATCTCTATTTTATCTTATCATGGGATATGAATCTATCACTTTTCCATCAGTTATTCATTCATTAGATCTTCCAGCAGCCGAAAGTTGCCTTGAGGCCCTTATTACAGCCAGAGGAGAAGCTTTAGCAGCATACAAACTCACCAAACAAACCATGGCTGTACATTCTAGATGGGGTTTCACTCCATTCATCAAAGAAGATAAAGTCTGGTTGGAAGCACATAATTTAAAATGCCTTATCACCAACCTGAAATTTACCCCAAAACATGAAGGACTCTTCACCATTACTCAGGTTCTATCTCCCATCTCCTATCACCTCCAACTCCCAATTTCATGGAAATTTCATAATGTCTTCCATGCCTCACTTCTCACTTGCTACAAAGAAAACAATATCTATGGCAAGAACTTTCTTGCACCACTCTCTGACCTTATTGCAGGCAAAGAAGAATATAAAATTGAAAAAATAATATGACATTGTGGAACTCCACAATCCTATTTCTATTTGATCTGATGGAAGGGATACACTGTTGAAGAAGATTCCTGGATCCCAGAATGGGATCTCAAAAATGCAAAATCCACCCTTCTCACTTATAGAAAACATCATCCCTCTATATTCTCTTCTCAATTCACCTGAATTATCACTTGCAACATCTTGAACAATGTCCTTACTTGTACCCAACACCATTTCTATTTCTTCTGTTTTCTCTTTCCCAGCTTCTATTGAAGCATCTTCTTCACCCACTTATTCTGTTACTCCCCTTATTACTCTGGCTGCCATTGAAGCCACCACTGCTACCATGAATCTTCCACCCACTTCTATCCTCGCTGTCAATACTCCCCATTTTACTTATTTCTTCAAAGAGCCTGTCATCAACCTTACTCACTCTGTTGCTTATAAATAAATCCTTGTTGATTCCTGCTTTGCTACCGCCATTAACACAGACCTTGACCTAGACTCCACTGCTCATGCCTTCTACTGCTCCTATCTGCAATGTGGGTTCTTGGAAACAATGGGAAATATTTTGTTATAGGATGTAAGGACCACCCTCTATGGGCAATGCATTATTCATATATGCAACAATCTACAGAAAGACCTCATCATAGCTATGCATGAATTAGACATGATTGAATTCTTCATGGATATTGACAGATATTGCAAGGATCTAGCATGGTGTTACAGTATGAGAAAAGTAGCCTTTATAGCTATATTTATATGTCAATATGACAAGTGGCCTTGATGGCTTTATTTTTCATTTTTATGACTTGTCTTGCCAGGTTGCAAGATATTATCTAATCTTATCTTATCAAGGGGTGCTTATGTCAGCGCATATCTTATCTATTGATCTTATTTTATCAGGGAATCTTATCTAAAGATCAGAGATCTTATCTTATCTCTCCTGTCTATCTTATCAAAGGATCACTGGTTGATCACAAGTCACATGATCAGGGAAGACCATGTATCCTATTTATGCAAGTCACACCAGTCACAGGATGACTGTTCCTTAAAGGATCTAGGCTTGCCTAACCAATTCCTTATGGCATGGCTGTGCCTGCCTCATGATTTATCTATTCTCTAGAGTCACACCAAGATCCGGAATCTTGCTCCCTGACTCAGGGTTCCTATCTATGAGTCACAAGGACTTATCTTTCTTTATGACTCATATGAAGTCACTCTTATCTATACCTCATGGTATTTATTCTAGAAGCATGGGATTCCCTTCCATTACAAGGCTGTATATGCAAGACATGCACCAGCAGCATGGATCAAGGGTCCTAATCCTATTTATCTGAAGATCTGCCACACTGGAATATGGTAACCTCATGACCACAGCCTTGAAGGCTATGCTTTATCTATGACTCTTATTTGTCATGATAATATGCTTTAACAGCATGGTATGCTTCTCATGACCCTTAATGACTTATATCTATTCTTAGAGTATTTCTATTGGATAATAATGGACTTTTATTTAGTTAGTGTATATTATATCTTAAATTCCATGTACATATATATATAAACCTCCAGGGCAAAAGGATTGGATCCCCAGTCTTGAAGTCCTGGATCTTCCCTTCAAAGTTTAGGGATTTCCATTTTCACTGCAAGTCCTCTATAAGTCCTTGAGCTAGCCAGGTAGCCAACCCTAAGTAGCAAGGCCTTGTGTCCAAGACTCCACCAGCAAGTATCTATTGAAAATAAGCTCTTGGTGCCAAAGCCCAAGGCAACACTCTAGAAGATGTTGAAGACCTACTTTGTCCCTATGTTCAGGCCTTAGTAGTTGAAGTGTTTCACATGGAAGGCACTACTTGCTGAAAGATTAATATTCTCTTCATTGTCTACTCCTTTGGCATTATTCTCTGCTTTGAACATATTAGAAGAATGACTTATACAATGAACAGAGGCTTGGTGGACAGGCAATAGTGGATTTGACTTTCTTCCTGCCAATTTCCTCTGCCACCATAAAACATGCTTCCAGTATCACCATCTAAACCATATCCAAGTTGACTGTCACCTCTTCCAATGCCCATAATGTTTTAAATGGCCTCTGGGTCATCATGCTAACTAGTGCCCTCTCCAACATCCTACCCCCAAACCATCTCCACCATTCTCATCTTCATTCTCTCATTATTCCTTGGTCTCTTCCCCCTTTCATCATGTTACAGTTATATTCGGACTTCCAATCTCCCCTGCTGGATTTTGTGGTAGTACATGAATGTCTACTTGTGCACACCCCTACCCCAGTAGTCATCCCTGGTGTCCTCCACCTCCTAGAATCCTCTCTTCTGAATCCTTCAATGATGGTCTTGATAATATAGCATATGCTAACATTGTTGGATCTCTTTGCACCAGATGCTTAGATCTTTAGGTTCTTCACAATGGCTTCAAATATACAAAGGGGGTAATGTTATGATTCTTTCTTAGTCTCTATTTATTTTCTCTTGTATGTCTATATCCATACTTATTTTTTTTTTCACAATAGTCACTTTATTTATCTTGCAACTATTATACCAGTGCTCTGGTCTCTTTCACAATTACTTATTTCATATGACTCATTATCTTTCATTGACTGATATATTAGTCAGTGCTTACTCATACTTACTTACTCATCACTTTTTCTTTTGTACTCTACAAGCCTGCCCTCATCTTCTTCTTTATACATATAACCACTCAATGGGTTTTCTATACTTTACCTTAGTTCTCCCTTGTATTTCTCTGAATACATCTTGCCACTCATGCTAGCTTCTAAGTGCTCTCATTTCCTTGGTCTTCTAGTTAACCAGACTTCATTCTACTGCTGAGTGGATGCTATCTTGAAATACCTTGAACCCTTGATTCTAGGGTTATCTAAGCACTTGGATTCAATAAAGAATCAAAAGAAGACTTAGATCTAATTATAAGCTGGATCTAAAAGTAGTTTAAAGGAGCATTAAAAGATACTTATGCAACCAAAAGCAAGATAAATTATTGTTGTTACAACTTGTCCTTACCTTGGTAGCCTCACTACACTTTTTCCTAGATCAGCCATTATCTCCTGAACCTACTAGAGATTTCTTCACCCCTGTATGCTTCTGGCATTCTCCAGGCCTCTTCTGGGCTCTTCTGAGACATTCCTAGATCATTTCTAGATGTCTCTCATTAGTTGCTTTCTGTGAGCAATCTAGCCTCCTCCTATCCCTAAATTAGGATCACAACCTAATCACTCTATCATGGTTCAAATTCAGTATCCTCTGAATGCTCTCCCAGTCCCCTAATTACCTGGATCATCCATCTGGCCATCTTTGATCTTCCTGGATCATGTTCTCTTCACTAAGTCCACATGGTCTCCTCATCTAGTCAACTGTCTGGCCTCCTTCTAGCACTCCTAGGTCTCTAGATCTCTCCTGGAACATGCTTCTAAAGATCTTTCTTGCATCTAGTTGTATCAGCCTCCACTGATGCTCCTCTTTGACTGTTCTTCTAGATCTGGCTTATAATTAGATCTATACCTTCTTTTGGACTTGGATCTAACTTTTGGCTACTCCTGGAAGTCTCCAACCAAACTACTATGCCTACTGGATGCCTACCCAATCTACCCACAGTCAACTGGGCCATCTGGCCACTCACCAGACTGCTTGTCTTTTAACATAGAATCAAGCCTTCTAGATCACATCTGATCTCCATTAGATGTTTACCAGACTCCCTGGCTCTTCTGCCAGCATCCAGACAAGTCCCTAGCCTCTCTGTGTGTCCCTTGGAATATTCTGATGTGTCCTCTTCATTGAGATCATGCTTTCTTTGACTTTACCAGAACTTCCAAATCATCTTCTGATCCTGGATCTCATCAAAACCACTTGATCTCCTCAAAATCATTAAGTACAATCATCCTTCATTGCTCCAGGCATTCCTCTGAATGCTCCTCAGTCCTTTCCAGCTTCCCTTGTCACCTCAAGGCTCTCTGATCCATATCTGGCATCTTCCAGATATGTCTCCTTCTACACCTGAGCTATATATGGCCATCAACCATGTGTATCCTAATCTGATCACTTCTAGACTGCATCTAGGAGTTCTCCAAACCTGCTACGATCCATCAGGACCCTTCCTGATGTGTCTACGCTTCCTCTGCATCCAGATCTCCTTCTGCTTCTTGATCCTCCCCAAGTTCTCTAGATCACTCCTGGCACTCTCTGTATAGTCCCCACTTGTTCCTCAGCTCTCTCCGACCATCCTAGACTCACTCCCATCACTGCCTCATCAATAGTCATAAAACTCTGCCAAGTATTCACTGATTGATCATTAGTCTTCCTCCTAGCCTTCTGATTATCTTCCACATGATCAGGAACTCCTTGCTTCACATCTGGCTTATCGGCCAATGCTTGAACTTGCCCCTAGACATCTCCTGATGATGTTCCATGCGCTTTCTGTGTTCTTTCTCTCACAGAAACTTCTTGTCTGCCTTCTGGCATTCTAGATCTCCAATAGATATTATCTTGCATATATCTGATTCTTATTAGATGATCTCTTGGATCTAAGTGCATTTTAATGATGCCTTATTGGTCTCTTATCTGTGCTTGCTCCAACAGCAAGTCTCTTTTATATTTGTTGCATCTTCTTGATGCTCCTCATCTTCTCCTCCTGGTTTTCTTGATCTCATTGTCTTTATCTTGATCCTTGTACTATAGATACTTCTCTATCGTCCCTTAGTCTCTCCAGTCTACCTATATGGTATTGTAAGGACTCCATCCCCGCTGAGCACGGAAACCGCCTCCCGACCGTCGCGACACCGGACTCACTACTTAGTATGTTCCTCCTATTTCGTACTCTAATTTCCTCTTTTTCATACTTCACTCATTTTCCCTGATTCCTACGACACACACTACTTTAGTATTACTTACGAACTTTCTTCTCACTTCGCCACTCCCTTTTGCCACTACTCATTCCGCCCCAGAAGTGCACTACGATAGTTTACTTTAGTCACTACTTACATACATGGTTTGTATTACTTATACCTTCGCTTGTACCTACCTACATCACCGAAATCGAGTCCCTCGGTCACCCATCGAAAGCATCGTCAGAGACACAGTCACAACCATCGTAACGAACCGCTCCGCTCATCATTCCCCGCAGCGCTGGGACATCGATTCTTCATTGCACCGACATTTTCGTATTTCCCTTTTTGTACTTATCGCTTAGTCACCGAACCCCTGTCCTCATCCGGACACAATGCATCAAAAGTCCTTACAACTTGTCCAGTGGTCAATTCGCCTTCATCTTTGCTGACTTCTTCATCCGGTGGATGACCAGCACCGGACTGGTGTGCCCTGCATGTTGTGCGTCTTCCATGCACACCGTAGTATTGTTCGATCGTGTCTGGGTGAATACCTTCACAGTTGTCCTTGTATACGCCGAACTCAACCTGACCTAAAAAGCAGAGATCCTATATTTCAGTTGGGGAGAATGTCAATGTGATATTTGAATGTATGAAATTGACATACCATAGGGCTTTTATTATTGGTGTCAGGGCCGCCAATAGGATGGCAATTCCATTCGAGCATAAACGTTGAACAGTCTTCGTTGATGGCGCGGAGGAAAAGAGTGTGCAGTAACCATGTATGATGCTTGTTTTGAGGGTCAAGCATGTGCCGGTTTTCGAGGCGAGTGAAAAATGCCCGCCAACGGCGAGCAAATTGCGTTCCCACTTCGACCCACAAACGTTCAATACGCGTGTTGTGTGTAGATCTAAAATGCCATGAATTAGCCACCATTATTTCCGAAACAAAGGCAAAATGAATCATATGAGCCCCATATAATCGATGCATGTTGAGGACCATTTTTCATAATCACATATGTTGCAACGTCAATGTTCTTGTGTCCCCAGTCACCCCTAACATGAGACGGCATGCCATACCCTATTACCATGTGCTGAAAAAGATCGAGAACTGTTTCGGAACGGTTGTTATCACTTGCGCGTAATCCAGTGATCTCATAGTGGCAACAACTAATATCAGCCCAACAAAGCAGCTATGTAAAGCCTAGACTCACCGTGCGACAGAATCCATCTATGAAACCATGAATAACTATTCCCCACCGGATGAGTTTGTGATGTCTGTCAACGTGCCACAGAGCGTTAGGGCGCTTTACGTAGTATTTGCGATGTTTCTTCACCTGATGGCTTCGAAGCACTTGACCAATGCGATCAAGTCGGCGAAGAGACCTAATTACACAATGGTACTGAACCCGATGGCCACACGACCATAGGTGGCCCATTACATAACGCAAACCAGATTCAGGACGGCCGGCCTTGAATTCCTTGACAAGCTCATCAAGCTCCGCGTCAGTCAGCTGCGAGTAGGCCCGTTTGACCCCGTGTTTCTTCATGTATGCACGGAGGGTGTTTCTATGTATTCCTAATGTGCGCGAAAGCTGAGTGAGCGTAATGTGGCGGAAGGTAGAGGTCGCCTCCTTGAGAAACTCTAAGTTGATGACTTTCTGAGGACGACCCCGTCGTCCACTGCGAAGAATTTTCACAGGTTGGGGTATCAAAATGTTGGAGTCTACTCTGGTATGATTATATGTCAACAATCACACAAGATGTTATTAACACGTACTCTTTTTGTGCATTTTTGCGACGACACCTAAGTGCAACAAACAGTTCTCTGAGTTGAACAGCGACTGTTGTTAGCCATTCTTGTAGATCTGGTGACATATAAGACCGCTCGACTGCTAAAAGCAGGGGAATTGCGTCGCCTTCGATTGCTGCCATATGAAAACTGATCCGAAGAGGATCCGCTTGGTCTTGTTCAAGTACCTGTACCGCGTGTTGATAGATACTGGTTATGGAATCACAGGCTAGCAAGAGGTTGGGATCTTGTGGGACTTGCGGTAGTCGGGGTAGTACGGGCTGCACCATATGAGTTTCGAGAGACGAAGAAGTGGTTGTTGAATTGGAACAAACAATGGAGACCCGTTTCAGATCTGCAGACCTCGTATGCTAACGTGTATCCATTCCTTCCTTCAAGCCATCTACACTACAGTAGGACGAATTACTTTGGCCCAATGATACAAAGCTTCCACAGCACCAGCGTTAGCACCACAAAGTAAGACGAAATCAAGATTAAGGGGATCGAGGTTGCGCTTGAGGAAGCATTCAGAAGAGTATGCGATGGGGCTGTGTATTCCTTGAAATTGCACGAGAATCAAATTTGCCTCTGCCCAGTTAAGTTACCAGGTCAGTAGCGTCCAGACATATGATAGGAACACGTACATGCACGACAATCTTTTTTCCGGATTCTCTGAGTATGACATGCATCTGATCCCACAAGAAGCCATCTATGCGCCAGAAGAAATGAATGGATCGGAAACTTGAAGGAAAAGGTGAGAATGGTAAGGTGTAAAGTACCATCCCGTCCCACCATGTCACAGAATGAACACTAGCGCTTGAAGGCCGTAGACAGCACCAACCATGATCAGCGAAACAATGGGGATGCCTCTGTGTAACGCAGCAACTGAAACAATGAGATAAACAGTCTAGGCACAGTGCATGATGCATGAAAAATACGGACATAAAGGATTCGAGGTTACACTCACATAAGCCACTGTGACGGGTTGAATCAACGTCGACGCTAAATCCGTCGTGACAATGAATCTCATCGAGAAATAGCAGAAACCGCAAAGTTGATCCAAGAACATGGGTTCTCCCAGATTATGGACCGTAGGGTTAATCCAACGACGTCGTTGCGATAACA
>JBBPKM010000415.1:0-15111 GCA_038089255.1 Austroboletus rostrupii
AGTAGCTGAACATTGAGATGTAAATCAGGATACCCACCATCTAGAGCCGTAATCAATGTATCGCATTCGTCTTGCGTTGGACAGATAGTAATATTGCACGCTGACAACACGCTGTCCGCTTCATACTCTCGTCTTCTTTTCTTGCTTGCTCTTGACTGACTAGCAGTTCCTGTGTTCATTTCTTTGTGTGGCCGATGGAGGTAGAGAGGTGACAAAGTAGAGATGGTTACTTTCAGGAGTCGATTAATTCCGAGTGCAACACCGACGACAGGGCAAAAGTAAAGTAACTGGTGTGCACACCGTAGAAAGACGTGCTTTTGTGGCCTATGGTCGACATGAATCCTCGTAAAAAGAATTCCTCATTAGTGATAAAGCGTACCACTCAGGATTATTTTCAAGGTGAGTCGAAATTATCATGATCAACCTCGATATATGAGGGGCCAATGAGTCGCGTGTGCTGTAAAATAGGGTTCAATAAATGCGCGCAAAGATGGAATGAAGACTTACGTTTCAGCCAAGCAGGTAAGCAGGTAACAGGCTTCAATCCAAATCTGCGGAACTACAGTGGATTCAGCAGCTCTTCTGTGTGGATCAAAATGAGTTTCTCCCTACTGAAGTGAGTATACATTTTTAAAAACGTCGCAGAAACGTACATAATCATCATCTGGAGTGCTCGACAACAAGCACCAACAAAAGGCTGCAAGGTGTCCGATTGGCACCTTGACAGGGCGACTGATAGGCGCCCTGCGGATATCCGTAAGAATAAGGAACATATACTCGCGATATCAGTATTACCTTAACAATGCGCTAATTGCGCGCACTCCTCGTCTTAGCTTATCGAGATTAAATGCAACTGTTGCCAGAGGATTGCAAACCGTCGTGTCGGTATGCGAGAGCGCGCTGGGTAGCTTGCCATTAGAAGAACGTAAAGATCCCACGGCCTTGCTGCTCAGTCGTGCACTTGCGGGAAACGACGTTCGCAGGTTTAGCCAAGCAGACCAAGAAAACTGTAAAATCTCATCCAAGTAATTCCGCCACAAGGTTATGCCCCCAACTTTCCCTCCAATGCAGTGAAGAACGGCGTAGAGGTTCACAATAGCATCTGTTGCCCGATGCGTGTTATCGTTGAACGTCTTGCTACACAGTGCAAATAACCGTTGGCTGAGAGCTTTATGCAGCGAAGGATACAGCGGTACCAGTTGCACGAGCGCTCGGATGGAGGATGTCTAAAAATGATGAACAACAGTTTTCACCCCAGGCAAGGAGTTACCTTGACATCCAAGTTACTGTTGTTATGTCCCTCTGCGATGGCGAGGAGCGCCGAGCTCACTTTGGGAACAACTGGGATTGCGACTTGTTTCTGAAACTCTGTATTGTGTCCTGCAGAACAGAGCACCAGACTTAAATAACGCATGGATGCTGTTATTATCGGAGTAGGTTCAGGCCTCTGTGGAGAGGTCATAAAATACATGTGATGTATGATGTCTCACGAACCGACAAGGATGGAAATACGATGCCGACCCAGGACTGGGCATTGTCAACAAGCAGTGATGTTGACAGAAAGGACATTCGATGTGCGATGCATATGGCAGCCCAGCGTGCTGCGGGATCCTTTGAATGCATCAGCGAGGTGACGCGGGCCGTCCATTTCTGCAGATGGGGGGACGGAGCAAGGGAAGACGGCGAAAGATGGTTCAAGATATAAGGAAGGTGAGAAACGCAAGACGCGTCCGTCACGAGAAACTGGAGCAGCGTGTCTAGTGGCATGGTGGACGCCTTTGGTTTTCAACACGCCAAAACAAAGCCTAGGCTACATACACACATATGTCGCCAGTCTCGTCCGATGCCACAATGCAGCAACCCGACTGGATCGAACTCGACCCCGCGGCACAAGCCCAGCTAACGCTCGAGACTTTCCAGGTCCGCCTTTGCGCCCCCCTGCCGCGTCCTGCTCACTGTTCATCTCAGGGGAAGTTTGACGTCAAGGATTTCGTAGGGTCGGTGTCCGAGAAGTTGATTACCCAGTCAAAGACCTCTTCGGGGCGTGCGTTCGGTCCTTCAAAGCCGCATCTGCCGTGTAACATGCTTCTCTACAGCTTTCGACCCGAAGCCCTTCATCCGCACGTTTGAAGCAGCAGTCGACCGTCTGATAGCGATCCGAAAGGATGTACAGACAAAGACGGAGCAGCTGGAGAAGAGTGTGAGGGTATCAGAGCGAGAGTATTCGAAAAAGATGGCTGAACTGAACAAAGGATTCGAAGTACGTCCTGCGTGCCCATTTCCGATCGCGCGACCGACTGCACTTGTGCTAGGGCGTTGGATCGTCATTTTCAACAATGGAGGCAAAGTTGAGCGAGGTCGGACACACGGCGATTCGGATAGGTGGGTCGGCTCGCTTCGCATGGGCCCTCATACTTATACTAGGCAGGTGAGAAACTCGAATCAGTCCACATCGAGCGACAGAGGGCACAAGCGGCCCATGATTTGATCGACTATTACAATCAATTCTCCCGTGGGGACACAGCACGCCTTGACGCCCTTAAGAAGGAAGGCAAAGGTGGTCGGCGGGAAGTAGCTGTTATCCTCAGGCGGTTGACCACCGTCGCTAGAGAAGTGGATCTTCCAGTTGCAGACAAGGTGTGTTCTCATAAAGGGATCGCACTTTTTGAATTCTTACGCATTTTAAAGACAAGAGAGAACATCGACAAGTATTGTGAAAAGTTTGAGAAGGATATGCTCTATCTTTTCGACAAGTGTTACCGCAAGGGTGATCCAAAGATGATGCATGTCTGTTTAATCACGATACAGTTCATCCTCAGTCCTGTGTCTAATATTCACTTGGCAGCACTGTGCTCAAACGCTTCTGGATTTCAACGGCGGTACATCATGTGTGCAAGTATACGTTAATCAGCATGACTTTTTCATGAACAAGGTACGGGATCATGTAGATCACAGTGACAATCTGTATGTTCCTCCTTCTCTTTCGTTTACCTCGACTGTATTTGTATTGCAGATGGAGCACAGTCTCAAATCCGGATCATAGCTCTCCTCGGTCCGAATCTGGCCTGACCGAATTGTTTGGAGAAATCAGGGAAACAGTCGCTCAAGAATCCCAAATTGTGCAGGCAGTCTTTCCAAATCCGCCCCTCGTCATGCAGGTATTTCTTCAACGCATATTTGCTCAATCGGTTCGTCTTTGACATCCATCCGCAGCGCTGAGCGTTCTGATTCGATTTTACAGATTCAACAATATATCGAACAGTTACTGAATATGGGAAGCACTATATCAGAGCTGGCGTATTTACGAATACTGCAGCTCATTCATCTCGAGACTTCTGCCTTGGTGGATGACCTGAAGAAACATGAGCTACCATCACTGACTCCTAGTCGGTCCTCGTCCCTCGAAGGCGCTGAGTACCATATATCGCTTATCAATGCCCCTTCTGCTGCCCATGGTGCTACCACCACCACAGTCTCGGCTATGCTAGAAGCAGCCATGGAAGAATTGTTCATCCCATATACTGAAGGGCAAAAGTATATCGATCGCGAGAGCAAAAGCTTGACAGATCTCTACGGGAGCCTCCTCGATCCTTTTACACAATTTCACGTGAGTTCGATCCCCTTCTTTTTTCTTACCGTTCCCAAGTCGAATAATGCGTCTAGATGAAAACGCAGAGAGAAAAAGGAAAGGCTACTATGTTTGATCGTATGGTGGACCGTTTAGGAGCTGCTGCTGCCAATTCTTCAACATTGGCAGCGTCGGGTACTTCTGCACAGGCAGCGGCAGCTATCATGCGGTTTGGTGGTATGGTGTCGGAGCGTGTTTACGAGAGGACTTCCGAAGAGCCGGCACGTGAGGAAGATGGGTTTCTCAGCATTGAAACGGCGGAGAAAATGCTCAAGTGGCACGCCGGGGCTGTTGGGCGGTGCGTCGAGCTCAGCGCACAGCATGACATGTGAGCATGTTTCGATCATCCCTGAGACTACACTCTGATGCGCGCGTTCGTAGACCAAAGAACACGTTCACCCTGCTTAAAGTATTGGCCGAGGCCATCGCAACCTCTTATCTTGAAGTTGCCATTGAAACGTGAGCCTAGCGTAGCAACGCGATACACCGACATTTACTCTGTCGCCCACAGTGCACATGCCCGCATCGAGTCGGCCGACCCAAAAGCAGAACCGAGCTTCCAAGCTTTGAACGTGATCCATACTGTCGACCTTGTGTGTCACCTCTGGCAACACTACGTCAATGTTGCGTTGTTCCCGTTAGCAGCCGCATCTGTCACTGTCAGACGCGAGATGTCTGTCTTTAATAATCAAACCATCAGTCATGTCGAAGGTGCCAGTAACAATCTGCTGCAACGACTCATTGACTGTAAGTTCCAGCTACATGTTCCCGAGCTCGTTTTGACGACGACATCTAGCCACCGTGTCTTGGTTATCGTTGCAGCTCGGAAAGCAAAAAAAGAACGACTTCAAGCCTCGAAACGATGACCAATCATTTGCCCGAGTCAACACAGAGCCATGCATTACCTGCTGTGAGATGTTGGAAAAGATTCGGGATGTTGCATTTCAGACGCTGAGTGGTAAAAATCGTGAGGTATTCCTCAGCGAGATTGGCATCTCGTTCCACAGGTGAGTAACGTTGTCAGCATCGCCGTAAGTGCAGATGTCAAGGATCCCATTAGTCTCTTGTTGGATCACCTGCGCAAGTTCCCCGTCAGTGCGACGGGGGGATTGATGCTTGCCAAGTAAGTCGGTGCCTTGTGAGGTGTGCACAAACTCAAGTCGTTGGTGTGAATAGGGATCTCAAGTCTTACCAAGACACTGTCGTGTCGTTCAATGTTCCTTCTCTTCCCGAACGGTATGAGTTCATCCGACAGCTAGGCAACGTGTTCCTTGTTCGACCCGAAATTCTACGCTCATATATTACCGAAAATTACCTCGGCCGCATCGACTCGAGTCTACTCAGGCCATATCTAGCACAGAGAAGTGACTGGATCCAATTCGAAAACCGTTTTAACGAAAGTTCGGAGACGGAGGACGCCGTGACCGACGTTGCTACCAAGGGCCTAAAGGACCGTTTCAAGATTGCGCGCCTGAGCATGATGATGAAGGAACTGGAAGGTTTGAAGCTTGGAGATGGTATTGCGAGTGGTATCACTCAAAACTTTGTCGTTACCCGGACGTAGCCGAAACGTTATCGATATATTTATGTAGCTATGCCTTATTCACCTCGGAAGACTGGAGGTCTCTTTGCTTTGAACGCTTCCAGAGCCTCCGTGCGGTCTTTGGTTGTCAGCAAGAGGTCGTACGATGCTTTTTCAAAGTCCAGACCTATCAAACATGTAAGTAGCCTAGAGACACGAGGTGATCCTGTTTACCAGATTCGAGAGAAAGGTCCGCTGCGCGTGAAATGGCCTGCTTCGCTGCACGGAGTGCCAATGGTGCTACACTGAGGATCAGTAGGCAAAGTATGCGAGGAGGAAAAACTCGACCATTTTTGGCAATGTCCTGGGCAAGTCGGAGCGCACGATCATAGGCAGAGGACGAGGGATCCGATACATAATCCACCACGCCTGGGTAATGTCAGTACGAGAGAAAGAAAAAAAAAACAAGGCAAAAACGTCACCCCATTCGAGTGCCTCGGCAGCAGAGAGCATACGAGCAGTAAAAACCAAGTCTTTGGCCTTGGCTAAGCCGAGCAGACGAACGGCCCGTTGCGTACCACCTGCACCAGGAATAATGCCAAGACGCACTTCGGGCAAGCCGATCTTGGTGACGTCATGAACTACAATAACCCCGTCATTCGAGGGAGGAAAAACGAAGAAAAAAAACAGGGGGAGCGCACCAGCAACGCGCAAGTCACATGCAAAACTGAGCTCGAGACCGCCGCCCAGTGCGGGGCCGTCTATGGCAGCGATTGTTGGGATAGGGAGGGACTCGAGCTCGGACAAGGCAGAGCGGAGGTCGACGAGAAACTTGTTCACCTGGACGTGCGTCATGGTGCGTCGCTCGATGAGGTCGGCACCAGCGCAAAAGGCGCCGGGGGTGGTGGACCGTATGATGAGCGCACGAACGCTGGTGCAAGTTGGACGCGTGACGCGTGGGGTGCCCGGCCACTCACCTTTTGTCGAACTTGAGGTTGTCCAAGCATTCATGGAGCTCCTACAGGGCGGTGAGGAAAAAGTGTGTGCAGGGGGTCTTGTCACGCACCTGGAGCATTCGCAAAGAGATGGCATTCTTGCTCTGAGGTCTGTTGAGAAACAGACAAGCGAGAGAGGGGTCAGATGGCACTGTCTCAAGATAGGCCTCGGCAGCGCTGCTTGACGAAAAGGAGCGGCGAATGACGGTGCCAAACAGACGAGAGCAGCGATACAGCATTGTCCTTGTTGACCAAGACCAGAATCAAAAGAATCCCTTGTTGCCTGCCAGTCAAGACTACTTACAACACCAAACTGCATAGGTAATCTACATGTCGAGCAAAACGGTACATGGTTACAAGGTTCCGGTGCCTTTGATAAATATGTTTCCAAAATAAATATCCATAAAACAACAATGAAAGCTTATATAGCTCGACCAGGGGGTGGGGGGCTATCCCTTGCTATTCCCGTGTAAAAGGAGTCGACCGAAAAGCGGGTTCCTGCCCATTCGGTCGGCGGCGTTGTTGGGTGGCTGACGGAGGGGCGCAAAGCATTTGGGAAAGTGGAATGGGACTGGGGTGCTGGAGCGGGGTCCAACTGCCCGCTAGCAAGCTCGTAAGGATTGGGCATGTTGGATGCAACATGAGGATAGGCGATGTTGTGATCGTCTGCAGAGTATGCTCGCTGGCGAGCATACTCTTGAGGATATTGAGGATATGCTGCAGGATATCCACGGAAACCCAGGGGATTTTCTGCCTGGAAAACCTGGGGGTGAAGAGCATATGCATGCTCAGGATAGTAAGCTGCCACCGGAGGGGCAGGGAGGGCCATGGGGGTACCGTAATGGCCACTGTCGGAAGGGGAGCTGTGGTCTAGGGATGTGGCATGGGTGCGTGCAGGGTCGGTGGATACGACGGTGGCCTTGTCGAGGAATTCAGTGTCTTCGTCATAAGTGGACTGACGACGTTTCAAGAGGAGCAGAGAGACTGCAAGGATGGCAGCGATACCGAGGAGGCCGACGACGGTGAAGGTACCAGCGACGGCGGCGGTGTTGGAAAAGAAGCTAGACAAGAGGTCAGCAAGGGGGATGATGGAAGGGGACGGACGGACCCAGATGGAGAATGGGTTGCGGTGGCGGAGGGGGTGGCGGATGTCACGGTATACAGGACGACGGTTGGAGATGCACTGGATGAAACTGCGGCGGCGGGGGTCGTGAGGAGGGGTGTCGAGGAAGAAGGCTGTGCAAGAGCGGCTGGAGGGGAGGACGAGCCCGCCGACGGGGTGAGGAGAGTGGGAGTGGGGATGTCGGAGGCGGGGCCGAGGCTCGAGGTGGGTGTGTCGGGGGAAGACGAAGAGGGCGAGGGGGTGGGCGCGGGCGAGGAAGGGGGAGAAGAGGTGGTGGCCGGTGTCGCGGAAGAGGACGGGGACGGGGACGGGGATGAGGTCGGTGCCGGGGCCGGTGTCGGGGTCGTTGTCGTTGTCGGGGTCGGGGTCGAGACGGGGGAAGAGAGCGTGGTGCCGGTGGATGCGCGGCGTCGGTGGGAGGGAGCGAGGGCGGGCACCACGGAGAGGAGGTGCATGACGGAGGAGGAGAGGCGTGTAGTGTGATTTGTCAGCAAGCCTCTCTTTGCCATGGCCGTGTCCGCGTCCGACGTGCGGAGTGCGCTCTCCCTGCCCAACCCGGGCCCCCCTCAGCCGCGCAGGCCATCCGCAAAGAAGCCGGACGGGATATCGCGCGAACTCTACTCCCTCATCGGCCCCTCCGCGCCGTCCCTCGCTGCACATCTCGCAAAACCGAGGCTGAAGCAGAAACCCAATCTCGGCGCAGGCGGCACGGTCAAGTGGTACGCCGTCAAGCGTCGCCTCCTCCCCCTCTCACCCTGCACACAGGGTGCACAGACAGTTTACCAACAGCGCGCGATCGGACGCTCTCCAGCTCTCCCACTGGGTCAAGCTCACCGACCCCGACTCTGGTACATCTCCTCTTCCCCTTTCCTGCCTCTCCTCAGTCCTTTCCAGATTATCCCTTTGCAAAGTACAGCGTACAGGCGAGCAACTACACCTATTCCCATGACGAGTACACTCGCCTGTTGCAAGGTCCTTCTACCCCAGCTCCTCTCTCCCCATCTCACTCTTCCCAGACAGCGAATGGACGCGAGAGGAAACCGACTATCTATTCAGTCTCGTCCAAGAGTATGACCTCAGGTGGTATGTTGTTCATGATCGCTACAATTACCCCGACGGCCCTGTTCGTGCGATCGAGGTATCCTCTCCGCTCCTCACACCATCCCCCACTCACTCCTCGACCCAGGACCTCAAAGATCGCTATTACAGCGTGTGTCGCAAACTAATCAGGAGTCGTCCCTGGCCTGGCGACGAGTCCGCCAAATCCCACCTCCTCAACACCTACCAGTTCGACAAGGGTATACCATCCCTTATGTTCCGTCCCTCAGCTCACCCCTGCCGAATTCAGACAGAGAGAATATGCGCAAAAACTACATCGCCAGCCTTGAAGATCGATCTCCCGAGGAAATCGCAGAAGAAGAAGCCTTGTTCGTCGAACTGAAACGACTCGAACAAAATGAGCGCAAGTTCAGAAAGGATCGCGATGACCTCCTTCGCACCCTCCTCGGCGTTGACTCCGGTCTCCCCGATATTGTCGTCGAGGAAGACGGTCCTTCTGCCCTCTCCATCGAATCCAAAAAGAAAAGGAAAACTACAGCAATCGACTCGGATGTCCGCCCAACTCCATCCAACATCATTCAGCTCGGCCCGCCCGTAACCAAAAAGCCGCCTCCCGCAAAGTCTGCTGTATACGGTATGCCGATCCGCTTCCTCACTCTCACCATCTCATCCAACTCCAGATGCACAACATTGCATCGTACGGGTCGATCCCCCCGTTGGCGCCACCAGCACAACCAAAGTCACTCATGTTCCCGCCCATCTTCGTAGTTTCAAACTCCCCGTTCCAAAGGCGACCATTGCACCAAAGGTCGCACAAGCACTTGGTGAACTGGGCATCATACACACCCGATTAGTCATGCCAACGAGGGACAACTGCTCTCGATTAGATTCCTTGTTAGAGACTACAACTGCTTTGATCGAGACCAAAAAAGTCGTGGATAGAGTGGAGCAGGACATTCGAGTACTCAAGGCTCAGCTCGGCATTAGAGAAAGTGAGAATGCCGATGGTGATGCCAAGGAGACAACACCTATGGACGTCGATGACGTGAGAGAGAACAAGGATGCTGATGCTGATGGAAGGGCACAGAGTGTCAGTGGCAGAGGCAGGAAACAGGTGAGTCATTGCTGTCGTCCATCAGTCTCGGGCACTGAACGTTCTTACAGTCGCGCCGCTCCGTGTCGGTATCTTCGATCGGTACGTCTGCGTCGTTACCGCGCGCAGGGACAAAGAGGCAAAAGAGAGGCTGATTTTCGTCATGTCCTAGCATATCCTACGGCCTTACATTGATTAGAATGAGCTGAATTTCAGTCATGAGAAAACCGCAGGAAAAAGTTGACAATGATAGCGACTAGTAAAGATAAATTTATCCAGTGAAAACGAGAAAAAAAGATGTGGAACCTACTGAGCAACGCAACGCACAAGACCGTCTGTGGAGATCCGGTCAGTGTTCGGTATACAGAAAGCAATAATGATACAGACCGGTCCGACGCGATCGTCATACGGCCCACGACCACCGCGACGGATGGACGCGGCTCGCCAGTGGTAAGTATATAAAGCATACACCATCACGGCCATGGCTACTTGTGTCAGAAACGCATTCCACTCCACCGTGTGATAGGACGACGTACCCACGGCCGAAAACATGGCAGCGCTAATCCTTCCCACCTGTGTACGCACAAAGTGTCGGTGAAAAATGGAAATAAAAAAAAGGGCATCAGAATTAAAGGATGCGCACTTGGTCGCCAAAGTTGAGTAGACCGACGGCCAGCCCGCCGAGGACGACAGTGAAATGAAGCCATGACAAAAAGGTTCTCTCGTTGGCAAACGAGACTTTTGGTTCTACCCTGACAGGCAGGGCGATGCGCTTGGAAGCAGTGCGCTGGAGAAGAGGCTGGGTAGACATTGTGATAGATAGGCAACTGAAAAAGACAAGATGACTCGTCGCGAAACTTATTCCGGTATTTCAATTCGTACCGAGTCTTCCTTTTGTGGAATATTAGCCCCTGAGCTGCGCCGCAAGTGCGGCCACGCAGCGTGTGCCTTTTAACACTTGCTGTGGTGTCGTGGCGGTTATAATCCTTATTTGAGCCCTCTTGATCTCGACCACCGAAATGACACGTCTCCCTCATCAAGACATCGAGTACGTCGAGGTCAGACAGACCGGCGAACCGGCCACCTTTTATGAACAATGGATAGACCAATGTGCGTGGCATGCCTTTGTATTTCTCTTGAGCGCCTACCACTCCTTCTCTAGCATCTGCAAAGCTTTCCAATCCCGAGCTCATTGGGTGGGTCATTACGTTTATCTGATTGACCCTCTCGATGAACAACGCCTCCAGCGCGGACGCCTTGCGACGATTGTACCCAGGGTACTCGCTCGTTGTATCCAGCGAGTATAGGCTCAACCTCTTTGATGTTCCTGGTGTGAAGATAGACTCTGACGAGGCTGAGAAAGACCAAATTTCAAATATCGCCTTTACACCGATATCCAACCGCATCGGGGGCAAAGCCGCTGGATCGCTCGTGGATAACATCATCCTTGGCTCGTATAAAGTGACATGGAATGTAGGTATTTCTGCTCATTCCCTGAACGCAGCTGACGACTTGGATTAGGAGAACAGTTTTGTCGTGCACATCGCCAAAGTATGTGAGACCCGTGTTCACAGGTAGTCTTGTTAGTTGACGCCGCTAGTATCAGAACGGAATGACCGTTAGGACTGTCCACTTTATCCTTCACGATGGTCCTGAGCAACCAGCCCGCGAACTCATCCTCACTGCTTGTCTCCACGCGGAACAAACTCACGCTGAGATCTGGGTCTTCAATCAGGGCTTTTGGTCCAAGAGCAAATCGTTGTGGAATGAAGTCAAAGACGCGTCTTGGGATAACGTCGTCATGAAGGAAGCAAGTAAAAGAGCCCTTCGGAAAGATATATTTGGGTTTTTCGATTCGGAGGCGACATACAAGAAGCTCTCTATTCCGTGGAAGGTAGGCGTTGCTTGCAACTTAATATCACGACGGAACTCATGACACACATTAGCGCGGATTAATCATGTATGGCCCTCCAGGTAAGATTCTTACCATAGGATTTGTGCCTGTGTTAAGAGGGAATGTTCAGGAAACGGCAAGACCATCAGTATTAAAGCCATCATGAAGACTTGTAGTGAACGTGGATTTACGCCACTCTATGTGAAGTCTTTTCAGAGTGAGTCAGGAAAAAAATAGTCAAACGAGTATAGCTCATGCGAGAAGGTTATCAAGGAGAGGAGGCGTCTATGCAAATGGTCTTTGAAAAAACACGTCAGTTGGCTCCGTCCATGGTGTGTACTGAATTTTGAACACCTCAAAAATCTCACCTGCTCTTTAGTTGATATTGGAAGATCTCGACAGTTTGATCAATGATCGAAATCGATCCTATTTCCTCAATCAACTCGATGGACTGGAAGGAAACGATGGCTTGCTTGTCATTGCTTCCACAAATCACTTTGATAGACTCGACCCTGGTTTGTCTAGCCGTCCAAGCAGGTTTGATCGTAAATAGTGAGTTGAAGCCTTGACCATTACTCGCGCTAACAAGTAATGCAGCTTGTTTGATGATCCTGACCGCCAAGAGCGTGTACTCTATGCCAAGTTTTGGCAAGAGAAACTCAGGGACAATGACGAGATATCCTTCTCAGATTCTCTCGTCGAGGAGATAGCAGATCTGACGCAAGGATTCAGTTTTGCATATTTGAAAGAAGCATTGTGAGTGGCCTGGCACCTATATACAATCTTTTATTCATCACCACTTAGCGTGTCGGCTCTGGTACAAATCACCAATGCGGACGATGACGAACGGGTAGCATTCGCGAACGCTTTGAAGAGTCAGATCATAAACCTTCGTAAGGAGCTTGGAAAACAGAGTCCCGGGGTTCGCCCCACGATTCCGTTCTTGCCCACGCCAAGGGCTCGACTGGGGAGAACATTGGACGAACGAACCCAGCTTGCAACGGGACAGTCTAGTGCCTCTGACGAGGACAAGGTCCAAAAAGTCGAAAGGTCTCGTGGCCCAAGGCGACTTCCCTTGCCAACGCACGTTCGTTATACTCCCATCGATGATGATTTGAACAACACCTCATTGCCATTCACTCAACCCATTGTCGGAAAGCGCGCCCACAATAACATTTCCTCTTCCTGGGTCTCGCAGTTTGTACCCACAAGTACGCCTCTTTTCGGGGCAGAACCCGATGTCGTGGAACCATCATGTGTCTACCACGCTCCGCCTTCTGTATACCCTCGGGTGATGCCTGGTTCGCTACCATCCGCGGTGCACACTTCTGGCAGAGACAGCAGCGATGTGAATCGCAGAAACCCATTCGCCACTGGCAATGCGTCATTGGTTGAACTTTACGAAGATGCCCGTGCTGACCATGATGCGTGACGCTCGACAAGGTGCCTTCAGTGACAATCATGTATAAATACTTTGTATTCCTCCCTCTGTAGATCAGCAAGTATGCTAATGTGATCTAGTAGTAGGGTGTCAATAGTGACCTGCTTCACTGTTGGAAACCCTAAACTCCTTATATAAGTCGCCATATTTGGACTCAAGGGCGTCCTGTATTACAAAATCTGTACGTTCGGAGGCCGAAAAAAGTGCTAGCATTCAGACGTATCTCCCCTTATTTTTTTTTTCTCCAGTTTTTGGACTGCTTTTCAGTGGGCTTTATTTGATTTTCGTGTACCGTTCATCAGGTATTACGAGAGCCCAGGAATTTGATCGTTGGCCGTTGCCAGACCATTCTCTTGTTTGTGGGAACTCTGTAATAAGGGGCCAGCCACCGGACATTCGGCAATCTATCCTTCCGAATAATCCGGTACTACTTATACATTGCTTGGACACGTTTTGTCGGGAAGCTGAGTGATCAGGCGCTCTGTTTTTCGTGGCCATGTTCTTACGCAGCCCCGAGGGTCGATATCCCGTTGGGGCGACAATATTCAGATTCGCCGTTCCTCGACGTCCCGTCAGCAGCACAAAGACTCTCCATTCGGGAACATCTCTCGCTGAACTAAAGCACACTCTCGTTGAGGAAGAAGTTGCCTTCACCGCTTTTTACCCCGCTGATGTCCCGTCGAAAAGCACCCCAAGAGGTATTCATTGGTTGCTTCGGTTCGTCGACATCCTATAGTTGCCCAGTTTAGCCTTTGAACGACAGAATTCTCCAGTCCGTTAAGCGCCTCGTTGCAGGGCTATAGGAATTACACGGGTAATTACTTGATCGCCAATTGCTTTCATCTTTGCATATGAGCGTTGCAGGCTTATCCTTTTGGTTATTATGGCCACTTGTTTATCTTTATGGTGCCCTGCTCAAGGTTCGTGGCGACACCATATCTTTATGCATTTCACCCAAGTACCTGCAGATACCCGTTCACTTAGGAGCACCACTTTTGATCCTTTACGATGTCTCCCAAACCGCATCTTCCAAGTCTTCACCTTGGCCACTTGTCATCTTTTCGCATGGACTGGGAGGTGGCAAGACTGCATACAGGTGCGTTCATGTTTTTTCCCCAAGGGTATTCACTGTTTCACCTGGCTACAGTCAGTTCTGCATGCAGATCGCGTCTTCTGGACGTGTCGTGCTTGCCATGGAACATCGAGATGGATCAGCGCACGCTGCTAAGCCTTCGCGCTCAGACCCGATACTATACGTCCAAGAATCCAGCCTGGTGTAAGTGCGAGATGTTTCCCGTATCGGCAACCATTGAGTGCGTGTTTCATGTCCAGCTGGCCACCTGACCTCCCTGTGGAAGGATGCAACATGCTTTCTTTTCGCGGTGAACAACTCGATTTTAGAAAAAGAGAAATATACCATGCACTTGGGGCAATTCGGAATCTAGTGTGTGATGGTCACAGAGGACCTCGAGATTCCTTGCAAACTGCAGATGGTATCTCTATCGACTGGTCAAGATGGACTCGGACCCAGCAGGGGAAGCCTATCGAGTGTGAAGAGAACGTTATACTTGCTGGACATTCGTTCGGGGGTGCTACTGTCGTAAGTGACAATATGATTTATTTCATTGGTCGATGGCTTACGTGGTGGGCCAGCTCTCCATCCTGTCCGTCGCACCACCGGAAAATGAACGCCCTATGCCCGTGCAGAAAGCCATACTGCTCGATCCCTGGGTCGAACCGTTGCCTTTCCCAGGTCCTTCGCCCCATCAAATATTTAAAGGGAAACCTTTTCCTAGTGTTTTAGTGATAAATTCGGAAAATTTTACGCTTTGGAAAGATCATTTTGAGCGTTTGGTGGAAATTGGAAAGTCATGGACGGATGGTCAATGGGAGTTGATGACGATTGGTGCGTTCGGTGTATTCTCGTCTGAGGGCAGTTTTCGGGTAACACTTTGAAAGTTGGATCAGAACACATTTCTTTCTCGGACTTTCGTGTCTTACCACTTGGATCAAGCAAGGCGGCGCGACTGATTCTAGATAAGGTGCTCCATCTCACTTTATCATTTTTGGATAACATTGGGAATACGGCGGGTACGGGTACGTCGTTGAAGAAGATGGAGATTAGAATGACTGGCCAGCAAAGTAATGGTCGACCCAAGCGAGAGATTGTAGGGAATCTGTGTGACGTTGTCGGCCACTAGATTAGATAACAGATGACTCGACGATCGAGTAGTCAGCGCGCGAGTCTTTTTCCCTATCCTTCACCATGTCTGCACAACCAGGTACCATCGAACTCTTCCAGTCGATTGGATTGTCCAAGTCCAAGGCCGCAGAGGCAGCCAAGAGCGCCAAGGGC
>JBBPKM010000416.1:0-15099 GCA_038089255.1 Austroboletus rostrupii
GATGAAAGACGTCGGTGAAATGGCCGGGCGTGGTTGGGCTGGATGGGGATGGGGATGTGCGAAGGATATCTGCGGTAGGTTATCTCGAGTGACCTGTTAATATAATTTATCTTTGTTTCAGGCTTTGCGGCATTTTTCGCTGTGTTTGACATCACCCGCCAAGTGGCAAGCAAAGTTAAGCTTGCCACCCACCACGTTCTTCAAAGACGGCATACAGGGAATGAAAGATCCCATAACTCTCACTTGGCACGCTTCACACACGCTTTCATACTAGTCTGCGGTGGCATAGTAGCAGGATTAGCATATGAAACCCTGTGCAGGCCATGGGATGTAGCGCGGCGAGCCATCACTGTCGCGAGGTCGCTATCCCATTCGGGCAGCCGACGGTCATCATTCTCTGTCTTGATAGATAAGCTTCGTGGAGATGGCATTGCATCGTTCTTTCGTGAACGTACAGGAGGACATGCAGAGTTCCGTTCCTCCAGTCATCGAGGCATCTCATCTGCACTTCGGACACTAGGACGCGTTGGTCCATGGGGTGTAGGTTTTCTGGTATGGGAATCGTTTGGTCCGGGCTTGGACTGAAAGGTAGATTTAGAAGCGGAGTGCAGGAGTTTCCTATGCAAAATCAGGTTGATCGCCGCGCTTATCCATGGTGAAGCTTGCAGCTGGTTCGGGACTTCGACTATATTAAGTACTACGATAAGTAGGTAATCCGGTTGTTAGTGCCGAGCCTGAATGGAAGCTTCGGATCTGCAACGCGAATGCTCCACGACCGTATTATAAACAGTCACCCAGCGCTCCGACGCGATGGGCACAAGCTCCGTGGCACGTTGCTGCGACCACAGCGTACCCGCTGTTTTGGGCGTATGTAAGGAACTAACCTACTCCTATGTGCTTGTCGGCTGGCGCGTGGCTGTACGCGCTCATCCTCATGGCATCTTCGCCAAGCCAGTGGGTAGTACCATTGAATGTTCGTTTGCGCCTTCCTCGATGATCGCCGTCAGGGTTTCTACTCGGGATCTGTTGTTATTTACGCAGTCTACCCAGTCAAAAAAAGTACCAGGATCCACTTGTTAAGACAGCTTTACCTAGATCGGGTCTTCCAATTTACGTCATCTACCACACACACGGTCGGGCCCTGAAGGCCTGAACTGAGGTTCGTAGGGTCTGCATTGCACGAATGGGTGCGTCCCTACTGATCCACTTGCCACACGAGGGTCCTACTGGCACTAGTTAGTACTAAGTGATAAAATCTTCGACAACTCACGCTTCTATGCCAATTCGGACTTGTCGTCTTACTTGAAACATCTACCTACACGAGCCCACTACTACTGTGTTAGCCTGTGTGATCAACGGCCGATAAACTGCACGTCGGCTAACTTCGTTCCGCGGGGCCGGCATTGACTGATTCAGAGCAACACGGCTGGCGTTTCATCAGCGACATGGTATATGTGGTCTAGAGCTTGTTATATTTGTCGTGTGGGACAGTCGAAAGTGATTCCGTGGGAGCGAATCCCTGCAAAGCGTGGATTCGGATGGCTCCACTGCCATCCTGGTTGCAACAATTTACTCGGGCAACTTACCTTACCTCCTCGCCTCCGTAGTCACGTATGTGTTGCACGTTCCCTCGCGGTTTTTAGTAGCCTGCTGTATTATACAGGCCTGGGCGCAAACAGCCGAAGCATAATATATTGCTGAGGATCCGTGGGCTAATCGGTGGACTTGTTATCTCGTCAAGCACGCTGTGAAAACAAGGTGTCAATGGTTCCATGCACGCTCGACCTCAACGTTGAGATCCTCTCTGACAGGCCGACAGATTCAATGCTGTACTTCAAACTTAAGCTAGTTTTACAGAAATTTTTCAAAAACGTTCCACACATCACGTAAGCTGAGCCACTACCTATCATCAAGGGGTAGTTTTTAGCCACCCTAGAATTTTCTACCACACCTCATCGATATGCCACGCTGCGCGCGAAAAGGATGCGGTCAGGATTTCTTATCGTCAGAGAACTCAGAGACTAGTTGTCGTTACCACTCTGGTGCACCTGTAAGTATCGGCTCTCGTTAGATCAGCCGGCGAGTCAAAGTTGTCTGGATACGATACAGATCTTTCACGAAGGACTAAAATCGTGGTCATGCTGCTCAAGTTTCAATAAGCCAGTTCTCGATTTTGATGAATTCATAGCCATACCAGTATGTGCCCTTAGTTTTGGCTGAATTCACCGTTGACGCCTATTGATCACCTCGCCACCAGGGGTGCGAGGTTGATGCCCATACGGAGGCAGTACCACAGGATATTGTCCAGGTTCCAAAGCCTGTGACCACTGAGAATCTCACAATGACGGAATCGAAGGAAGGAAAAGAAGTGTACTCCACTACACGGCTACCTCAGCCACAGACTTCTGCGCCTCTCGCTACTCTCGCCACCGAGTCCACATATATTGAAGAAGAAGAGGAAGATCTAGACGCAACAGTAACTCCTGGCACACAGTGCAGGCGTAAAGGCTGTAGTGCTGTTTTCACGAGCGATGCAGAAAACCGCGTCGGAGACGGCGACGGTACTGTTTGCACCTACCATCCAGCACCAGTGCGTTTTGAATCTTTTTACCTCCTCCGCTCTAACAGGTTCACATTCACTGACCTGATTATTTCATTTTCCAGCCCATTTTTCGTGAAGGAAGCAAGGTGTGTAATCCTGTAGATTACGTTGCTCACACACTATTCCTTGTTTGTATCAATCATTCTCATGATGCGACGTTCAGGGTTATCTGTGTTGTAAACGACGGGTTCTAGAATTTGAGGAGTTTCTTAAAATCGAAGGATGCAAAAAAGGCCGCCATGTCTTTGTTGCAAAGCAGGCCGAGGAGACGGTGCGCAACACTACGTTAATTACGTTGCCGTCTCGGTCGCTGACCGATCTGCGGGACATCAGGCCGAGCAGTTCACAGAATGTCGTGTAGACCATTACCAGACACCGAGTGAAGTATATGTGTCCGTATTCGCCAAGCAGGCGGACAAAGATAAGAGTAGGGTAATGATCGATGATACACAGGTTGGTAATGTGACACAGAGGGCTATATTCGGGTTCCTAATGAGAGTATGCATAGATTCATTTTGATCTCTATCTTCCTTCCCAGAAACGGTTTAAGCGGACTATACATCTTTTCGGCCCAGTTGAACCAGGAGAGTCTTCATTCAAGTTCTTTGGGACAAAGGTGGAGGTCGTCTTGAAAAAGCTGGATACCCGGAGCTGGACTGTCCTTGAGAAGACCACACGTGACCTTAGAAATATCAGTTTGACATTTGGAGTTGGGGGCAGAACTGGCACAATTGGTGGCAAGGAAGTCATACTTGACGAGCAGAATAGAAACCGAGCGGTGTGAAACAATGTCGTCATTGATACCGAAATGGCACTTACTACTTCGCATCGACAATTGTTTTAACGAAGAAAACTATTAAACCAGAAAATTTCTATGACTAACTTAGTCTATGAATCCAGGGAAATGTAAACCATCACAGGACACCGGGGATCTCTATTCTCTGGAATACTTGGATAACGTCACCCTCCTGAAGGTTATCAAAGTCCTGTAAGTTAATACCGCATTCTGAACCTTTTCTAACCTCCAGCACATCCCTCTTCAGTTGCTTTAGTGCGTCTATTGATCCTGAAGAGCAAATTCCGGTTTAGTATATCCACTACTCGCCAGCATGCTCACCTTCATGTATAGTCTCGTCTCCTCTTAACACTCTGACCGAGCTTGATCGTTGCATTACCCCCTGGGTAACCCTACACCCAGCAATCTTTTTATAACATCCCTTCGCCTGTATCTCGAACAGCTGAAGAACTGCGGCCTCGCCGGTGACCTTGATGTCATAAGTACATGGTAGAAGAGATATGACGCGGTCTCGGACATCGTCAATGACACGGTATATGACATCAGACGTATGGATTGTGACGTGATTCTGGGAAGCGGACGCTCGGACAGCTCGTGGAACACCCACAGAAAACGCCACTATCATAGCTGGTGCGAAAAATCAATAACTTTATACTATAAATTTAGATATAGACATACCCTCCGCCGCTCTTGCCATCATGACATCAGAATCAGTTACGTCACCCACGCCAGCGCAAACCACCTTGACACCTGCCAGGCGATTCCCGATTTCCTTGACTGCATTAACTAGAGCTTCCACGCTGCCGCTAACGTCCCCTTTGATAACCATCCGGAGATATTTCTTCTCGGCCTTCTGAGAAGTATCGTTTTCAGCCTCTGTAGTAGCCAGACAATCACCTTTCTTTGCTCTGTGCCCAATCTCCTTCTCTACCCTATTTTTCTCAGCATGCCTCGTAGCGTTTATTGCTTCAATATCACCCAGGACGTTCTCTAGATCACGTTTCCGTTCACGGTTTGCACGTGCTTTCTTTATATCAGCTTCACTCCCAGCTAGAACCTCTTCACCTGCGCCGGGAAGCGACTTCCAGCCTGTGACAAGGACAGGAGTACCAGGTACGGCAGAGGTGACCGGTTTCAGCGAAGGGGAAAGAAGACGACGCGTAGAACACGAGGAAGTTCCAGCCAGAAGGGGTGTTCCAAGGGAGAGTGTACCGCGAGTCATGAGAACAGTGGCAACAGGGCTATACGCAAAGATCAGCACTTGGAACAAAAGATAGATCTAAAAAATGAACATGAATGCTTACCCAAACCCTTTGAGTAACCTGGATTCAAGAACATATCCAACCGGTGTACAGTCTCGTTCAGCACGGAGATCCATCATGTCAGCAACAAGAGAAATAGTTTCGACAAGCTCAGGTAGTCCTGATCCAGTGAGTCCGGAGACGGCAACACATGGAACATCCCCGCCAGCCTCTTCCAGAGGTACACCCGCTGACAGTAGGGCCAGTTTGGTCTTTTCCTGTAAGCCAGGTAAAATCACAGGCCGCGAAAAACAGAATGCAACAAATGTACAGGGAGACGTACAATATCAGCATCAGTTTTGTCAACCTTATTAATGGCAACAACCATTCCGATGTTGCCTCCTTCTTTCTCACGTTTAACAAGCTCAATGACTTCCACTGTTTGAGGCATGACACCGTCATCGGCAGCAACGACTAGGACAACAATATCAGTAACAGATGTTCCACGAGCACGCATAGCAGAGAAGGCAGCATGTCCCGGCGTATCCAGGAACGTAAGTAGACGGTTGTCTTCGTCTGATATAAGCGAGGCGTCGCCACTCATGCTCAATGGAACACAAAACGCTCCAATATGCTGCGTGATCCCGCCAGCTTCGGAAGCAGCAACAGAAGCGGAACGAAGATTATCGAGAAGAGTAGTTTTTCCGTGATCGACATGTCCCATTATGGCCACAATAGGTGGGCGAGTCCGCAGAAGGTGGGGGTTCTCCGGAGGTGGCCTATCAAACACGGAAAGTAAATAGAAAGTTCTAGAATAAAGAGTAACCAGATTTATAAGAAACATACGGAGGGTATAGGTCGAAGGCGGCTTCATCGTTAATTACAGGGTTTCGACCGAATTCTTGTACGAGTAAAGCAGCATAGTCACAGGACAAAACTGCGTGAAAGTTGAGCCGTGTGACGATGAAAGGGAAGATTACGGACCATAATGATAAGCAGACTGGTCGTACATCCCTACTTGCTCCATCTTGCGCTGAAGCGTACCTTTATGAATAAAACAGAATCGGTCCATTGTTTGTGAACAAGAACGGAATGACCATACGCAACCGAATGTTCAATAGCTTGGCTAAGTGGCCAACCGAGACAGTCGATGGGATGTAAAGGTCTACCTGCACTTGCTTAGATTGGAACTTCTTGCCGCCCTGCATTTCCCTCGGTCGTTCAAGCGAGCGAACTGCCTCTGACGATGTGCTTTTGCGTGCACCTGCATCAAAGGGACGGCCGAAACGAAGGAATTCGCGTTCCTTAGATTTTGATTTAGACAAGCGTGACGACGCCATGGACGACTTGGGTTCGGGCTGAGGGAAAAAGGAACCAAAAAAATCACGCTCGTTTGGCTGGCGTGAGGACAGACGCGATGTAAGGTGAAGTCCGGACTTTGTGCACAGAGTGGGAACATCGGAGCGGAAAGTTTGCTTCACCTGGCGCTGTTGCGAAGCAAGGCGAGGAGATAAACGCGGGGAACCACTGGATTCAGAAGTTATGTCTACTTCTCGCTGAGGGATCTGTCGCCGAGCTGGCTAATAATGTGTCTGAGTGCTGTCTACCCAGGACAGCTGGCCGAACCTACCTGTATTCTAGGTGCTGTAGCAGCGGACCGTACGTTCCTTGGAGTGCGAACAACGCATCGCCGATGCATCCTCACCCAGTCGCGATGCAGGATAGTGAGTCTAGGGTGCCAACTGAGTTCGTCGGTGAATGTGAGTGTAGGATGTATCACATAAATTCGTTATTACCCACGCGAAAAATACTCCTTTACTTAGGCGCCAACGACACCACTTTGAATGAACACTTATCCCGCAGGAATGGCCGCGTTTGTCTTGGGCTGTCGTCTGCCTAGGCACCCATCATCCTACACATTTTTGTCGCAACAGCGTCGGTCGTATGCGCTCTCGCGTTTCCCCCAACGTACCACTGGGTTTGGAAGAAATTCTCGGAGCAGCACGCTTCGCAGATCTCAGTCAGACCCTCCTTCACGAGAGGATGGATCGTGGACTTCATCAGACCATGAGGGAAAGCCCTTCGTAGACCGATCACAGCAAAGTGGTCCAGAGTCGGGCTTGAAGCACTTGTTGCTAAATAATGACGAGCTTGTAGTCACCAGGTAGTAGGATATTTGAGCTCTTCTGGTCTCTACTCGATCTCACTTGACATTCTAAGGCAGCTTGAAATGCTTAATATCTTCATGGGGTTCGAACAGTCGAATCGGTATGTTATAAGTGCGTGTCGACTTCCTTCTGCATTTTCTCTGCCATGAATAAAACTCTTTATAAAGCCAACCCGGCCGGAGAATCACTCGGGTATATTGCAGAAGAACCGCGAGGCTTATTCTCGATGTTTGCAAGACAAATTTTCAGAACACATAGACCATTTCGAGCGCTGGTCATGGACCTTGAGGGCTCGCCTATCCTTTGGGTACGTGCCCATTGTTCGTATACGACACTAATGTTCAAACACTCCACTACGTTAGATCCGTCGCCCATTTTCGTGGATAAACTCTCGAATGTTCGTCCAGCGTCCCTCAGGGGATTGCCTTGCTCGCACACCGGAAGGTGAGCTAGTTTTAGATACATTCGCAGAGGTACAGCAAGAATGGCATCTCTGGAAGAGGAGATACAATCTATTCTTGCGGTATGTGTTTTCTTTGTGATTGAGTCATCGAACAGTCCGCTGACCGGAAGTTGCATTGGATTGATCCCTCGTCTGACTGAATGTAATACTGGTTCATCCATTCACCCTTCATGACTCCCGATATACTTCTCGTTCGGCGTCTTTCAATCTTGTACTAACCCCTTGTTATCTCCACGACGTTCATATGGACGATTCTATGTGGACATGGTATATTTCATTTCGATCTTGCACACGATGCACACTTCTTTCCCCATTCATGCGTATCTTATGACCGTTGGCCACTTCCATGCTCGTCCTGGACGTTATCGTGCCAACCAATTTCGAGCATTTCTATTTACGCTGCGTTACGTCAATCATTTGCATTGACTCACTATCACTCCGATTTCGGGCTCTAACTTGGGTGTTGCTTCTGTGCTGACCAATCCTGATTTGGGTGCGTTGTCTGTCTTCCTGAGTACATATAAAACTGACAAAAATACCGTCACTATCATCCATATCTGTGATTTCCATGTCATTGTTTTACTCGGCTTCTCCATTTGAATTCCATTGGCATAAAAATGAACCATGGTTTCGATGTCCCGGGATTTTGTTTGTTTGTTCTTTCGTATCGTTTGCTTATTATCTGTGTTCCGCCGACACTCAACTGTATGTCTCATCGTTGGAGTTTATGCCTTTGCATATCTAGATCGGCGCATCACTGCCTCTAACATCGGTGGCATAATTCCGCATTTGGTGGACCTGCCGATTGCTTTGCTGACGTTGGGGATGTTGCATCTGTCAATATTCAATTTTTTCGTTAAACTAGATCTACTCCTCAGCGATTCCTTACGGCTCTCGAGTCAGAGCCTCAGCTCGAGCCCACTATTCCCGAAGTCCATTTTAATCAATTTGCACGTGTAGATGAAGGCTTGTGGGCATGGGATTTCACCTTGCGGGATGCGCAAGGGGAAGGTTTTGCTAGCGTAAATAGGGCATTCAGGGGATTAGGCAGAGAGGTAAGCGAATAGTCTCCCGGACATTCGTCAATGAGTGCGTTATCTCCAGATTTTCACCGACACGGGGCGATATACCGTATCGTTCCGGGGACCGGATGAAAACATCAGCAGTTTAAACTCTAGTGGTGGGGTGATACTTCACAGGTCAGGCAAGCTGAGGGATTTAACCGTTGGCGAAAGGGCGGTGAGTTCGGTCGGTCAAATATAACCACTTATCCTCAATTCATGGGACTAGCTCATCCTGGCTATGGCAAGTAAGACCATTCAACACCGGGGTGTGCACGTGTGTTGACTATTTCCGAGTTAACATCGACTACGATTATTTTTCGCGACACTCTGAAGGAGGGTGCGTAGCCTTCGTGTACTTTACTTATTTCCTGCATTACAACTTTTTTCTCAACAGGCATGGATTTGGTTTCTGGTGGACCTCCGGAGAGTAGGTATATGGATGAAGCACATACATATCTTTTGAATAAATCACATCGTGAATTGCTTTTAATATCCTTCTCCTACTTCACACAATGCTTCTAGAAACACCTTCAAATCTTCTTGATCGATCTCAAGTATGCTCGTATTGAATGAGTTGTGGGAGGACCGAGCATTGCATCGTTCTTTGGCGTTGATGAATGCTAGACCAAACTCACTGGTTGTAGAACTTAAGTCGCTGGGAGCGTCACAGGAAGTTGTTAGAAAACCCACTTTTTTGTTACATCCCCTAACTCCAGCGATCCCATGACTCCTACAACAACATACGTCTCTGTCCTCTCGTTCAGACATGCCAGGACGAATGGTAAGCTCTTTTTCCCGCGTGCAAGTTTTGTGCCAGGTAATTTATCTCTTAACGCATCGATCAACCACAGCGCCAGACGAGAGAGTACGCCGGGATGGCTAAACAGTACAAGGTCGGGTCCTTGAGAAAGAACAACAACGCGGTGAGAGCGCATCGTACGAATATCTTGCTTGTCAATAATTGAAGTTCCTTGACGTATGATTGCTCTATGAAGGGACATGGACAGGGCGAGGGCATCTCGAAGAGCGACAATACTAAAATAATTAGACATTTATTGAACACAATCAAGTGAAAAATAACTTACTCAGCGAGAGAGTCATATGCTGCCCAGAAGTTTTTCACCCACCAACAAATTTCGGCGTGTTCTTCCGCGTCGCCGGGATTCTCACCCTCTCCACCCACATTGAGGCGTTTACTACGCTCTCTGCTTTCATGTTTTTCACTCATGGCGAGCTCATTACTCTCCCATACACGTCCACTGCCAAACCATTCTCCACCATGGCGGGCACCTTCAATCTCTAGTTCCATCCGTACGCCACCGGCTACATCCAAGAGTGAGCTTACAGCTTCAACAGCATCGGCAGCACTCAAGGGAGGAGCATGGTACCCAAAGCATCGAACGAAGGATGGATATGTGAGTTCCACAAGACCATACTCGGGGGCGATGGCGCTAAGTTTGGATCTTAGCTGCTGCTTGAGGTCGAGATCCATATGTGCGTATAGTTGTTGAGTCTGCGGTATTGAAAACCTGCCTCAGATGAGGTTAGCTAACCGAAACAAATGTCGGGAAATGTAAATCACCCCATTTTGGCGAGTAGGCCCGTAAGCCTCTTGCGGCCTCGTTCCTTCCAAACACCAAGTTTTCCAGCTACATAACTGGAGTGAAACATAGCATCATATAATGTCCAATGACGAAGGAGGGTAAATCTCAGTTCTTCGGTAGATCGTATCGACGAATCGTCTGGTCCAAGTGCAGTGATGGTGTCAATAGTGCTAGTGACTCCGGCGGAAGGTGGATTGAGGCGTGACACTTCATCATAATAGATAGCGTGATATTTTTCGTAAAAATCACGGGATATACGAGAAGTCGTGTACTGGTATGTGAGGCCAAGGATTGCGAACCTGCAGAAATGATTAGACAGGAAGAGGAAAATTGTTGGTGACACACACCACAGGAGGTCACAGTCTGCACGTTCGAGGACAGTAGCGAGGATATAGATAGTTGCGGAGGCACTTTGACTGTACCATGAACCGCTTGCATAGTGTTTTTCAACCACTGCTTGATACATCGCACGCTGTTCTCGTGACATTCGACTTCGTTCCTAAAGAATGTGTCAGTGCGAGAAAATGACGTGGAGAAGCAGTGCAACGTTGTCTAGCTTCGGCCTTTTACCTCTGTGTTGGTCGGGAGTTTGTGGTTTGCGCTTGCGCGTGCTACCCTCAGGAGATACTTCATCTAAGACTGCGTCATACTGAATACTATCCTCCGAATCCGAGTCTGAACACTCGGATTCCGAGTCTGGTTCTGGTTCGTACTAGGGAGTCGTTAGTCTGCCAGCAGCGTGTGCAACATATGGAGACGAACGGACTTCAAGTGCTTCCCAAGCCTTTCTTTGAGCGTCCATAGTGTCGACTTCACCATCGTCCCACAAAACAATGCGATCACCGATATCACCACCACCGAACAGGGTTGCCAAATTCTGAGGTCTAGTGGAGTCGATCACGTGCACCGATAAACGCATTGCGAAATCCCCGAACCATTCGGAAGAAGGAAGATCAAGGATGGCGCCCATGTTGATAAGGACGAGAGTGTGCAACTGTTCTGGGTTAAGCGAAGAACGAGGGAAGACTGCGTCTGAAGTACCTCGTTGTAAGTTGCGAGTTCATCTTTCATGGATTCCAGTTCTGCGATCCCAGACACGGGAATGATTCTGTGCATCACATCGTCTTGCTTGAGCAGTTCTGCAAGCATCTTTGCAGCACACAACGCGTCGACATCTGGGGCGACGAGAAGTATGACGGACGACGCGGATGTGAGAGGAGAGCGGCGGTGTGCGGCAAGGATGTTGTTGTAAGCCTCGGCATAGGACAGCCGCGAAGGAGACGCAAGATGGGGTGGGGGTAGATATACCATAATTCGGATGGTGGCAGGAAAGAATACGGTTTGTCGCGAGGCACGTGAGCAATATACGTTGTTTGTGAGTATTGTGCCCCTGAGCACTGGTCCGACCGAGCGACGCGTGGAGGACATACGGCGGGCACGCGGACGGGACTACTTAAACATCGTGTCCGCGCTCTCTTGGACCATCTTTCAACCGTCACCATGACGGACCGTCAACCACGGTCGCCCAACTCAAGGTCTCCCGATCCAAGGACTCCAAATCAAAGGGACCAAGGTGAGTAAATTTGGCTTGCTGCCCGCATACCACTCACCCTTGCTCAGAGGCCGCTCCTCTGCTGGGCAACGGTGGCCAGGACAGAGAGCAGAACCCCAACGTCCCAGATCCAACCTCTCCCCGCCGCTCTCTGACTGGCCGACTGACAGAGGTTGTTCATGAACCGCTCACCGGCCTCACAAAGGTCCTCCTTGTTGAAGTGCTCGTCCTCTTGCTCATAAGCTCTGTTTTCATCGGATTATTCGCTGGCGCACAACACAAACTAAACCTTAGGAACGGTGGTGGGGGCGATCACGGTAATGGTACGCATACCGAGACACACACCCATACGGTCACGCACACTAAGACCGCCGGCACTACCTTAATTTCCGCCACCACCACCACTGCGGTTTCTACTGCATTTTCTACTATCTTTGATACCACGACTATTGTAGCGACTTCCACTAAGATAGCTACTACCACCGCAGTCCACACTTCCGTTTCTACTCGCACAACAACTGATCACGTCACACGCACCATTATCCTTGGGCCGGAACCGACAGGTCCTCCAGAAATCCCGCTTCCGGGACCATCAAATGTACTGTTTCGTGTTCTACGCTGGTCTATCAATCTTGACCTACTTTTAATTACAGGAAGTATGTCTCACTAAAGAATGCATTATTCTCTCTGCATCAATCCTGGCCTCCCTCGATACCTCTTATGACCCGTGTGAAGACTTCTATGATTTTGCTAGTAAGTCGATCACACGATGCTTTGGCTTTTTCGTTGAACTTGGGGTGAGATGGCGGGTGGATGGCATCGCATCCAATTCCCGGCGACAAGGGTGCAATTAACGCGTTCTCCGTCCTTTCCGAGAAGAATTGGCAAGTTATTCAAGGACTTCTAGAGACCGACGACACAACCATCTATGACAATTCATGGGACGACCAACTGCTTGAGAAGTTGCGCACGTTCTACGTTTCTTGCATGGATGAAGCAAAGCTAGATTATCTCGGGCAAGTCCCTCTTCAACGATTTGTGAACAACATCAGAAAGATATATCGTGGAAAACGTATCAATGTAGATACCGTTAACCCAAGGCCAGGCTTGTCTAACGCTCTCGGTTATATGCATTCCAGAGGCAAGCGCTTTTAGATGTGTCTAGTGTTTCTTGCATATATCTTTCCCACAGGTGTCGATGCATTGTTCGAGTTTTTCATTGACGGCGATGCTGGTGTCGATCCCAACGCCATGACACTCTGGTTCACGCAACCTACTTTGGGATTACCATCAAAGGTAATGTTATAAACAGAGTTTGATTTCCCCTTCCTGCTAACCGTGTCCATCAGGAATACTACAAGGACCAAGGTGTGCTTAGTGTATATCAAGATGTCATCGAGCGTCTTTTGGTTACCCTGCGCGACGATGAAGCTATCGACATGAAAGTTCCCCCGAGTAACCACCTACATAACATTCTGCACACAGAGCAGCTAGAAGAAGAAGAACGTGTTTGGCCTCCCTGGCCGTGGCCACCTTGGGACGGAGATGATGACGACGACGACGACACCCGAAAGCCGGCCGAAGATCCGTTCCTCAGGGCACGTGAGCTGGCACGACAAGTCGTCAGGTTTGAGTCCGAAATTGCAGACGCCACTTTAGACCTGGATAAGCTGCAGCAGGACCCCTTCGGCGTATACAATCCCACGAGCATCAACACGCTGAAGTCTGCACTTCCTCAAATCAATTTCCCCGATTACTTCGCTACGTTCACCCCACGATTCTTCCCAAGCCGTGTTATTATTACTTATAAGCCTTATCCTGGCTCTCTATCGCGAATTCTAGAGCGTACGCCCTCTGACGTTATCGAGGCATATCTTGTCGTTCGTGCTGCCCTGGAATACGCTCCTCTTCTAGGAACGACGACAGAGGCATGGAAGGCAGTGCGACAATTGCGAGAGACTCTCAATGGACTGAGGCCAGGAGTTATCGGAGATCGTTCTGAGTTTTGCATGCGCAAGGTTGAAGCTGCTATGGGCTTTGCCACAGGCAGATATTTCGTCAACGCGACATTTCCAAGCGACTCAAAAGATAGGGCTACTCAGATCATATCAGGTAAGCGGAGTATTTCCTATCGCAACCTCAGCAGTCTTAATAACTTCTGCAGATATCGTCAATGCATTTGAGACGTCTTTGGAAAGGATTGAGTGGATGGACGAGGAATCAGCTCAAAAAGCCCGCGAGAAGGCTGAGGCAATTCGAAAGAAGGTTGGCTACCCACTTTCTCCCGATACTCGTGATGCTCGTTCTCTGGTGGGCTATTATACACTCATCAAGGTCCACGTGGACACATTTTTCGAGAACATGTTGAGTGCCGCGTCAGTCTCTTCGTGTGTATGGCAGACAGAGAATACATCTGACATTGTAACCAGAGCTTCTGATGTCTATAAAATGTGGCAAAAGCTAGGAAAGTCGAGGAATCTTGACGAGTGGGAGATGACGCCAGCGACTGTGAATGCGTACTACAACCCTACGGGCAATGAGGTGCGTTAAGTGTTAAGAGACCCTACGTCCGGAGTTCTAATTTTTTTCCGGAAAGATTGTGTTTCCCGCTGGTCTTTTGCAGCCACCTTTCTTTTCCTTTGAATGGTATGTAGTCATTAGTGTGGTGATTTGATACTTACACCCATTCAGGCCGGGATATCTATCATATGGTTCATTTGGCATGGTTGCCGCGCATGAACTTACAGTTGGTGTCTTCGAGTACCCTTCTTTGTTGAAAACTTATTGGCCAACAGCATGCTTTCGACTCCGCTGGTCGACTCTACAATCAACAAGGGAAACTCGAGGAATGGTGGACTCGTCAAACAAGTGATGCTTACCAAGTTCGCCAAGATTGTATTGTTGCACAATATTCCGGTACGCTTTGTTTTACTCTGCAGGCAGTAGAGCCTTCCGCTGACTAGATAATAGCATACACCATTGACGATGGTAAAGGGGGTCTCGTACATGTTAACGTGAGTCATCATTCATCAAAGTGGAGTGGCCAACTCACGCGGATATATACAGGGTAATCTGTGAGTACCCCAGTTCGGAGGTACGTTAAAAATCCACTGAGTGCGACCTTTCAGTACGTCCGGGGAAAACATTGGTGATACCGGCCTTATCCAAGCATACCATGCGTGGGAAGCTCAGTATGAAGACTCGTATGATGCTGGACACGAGTATTTGCTTCCCGGATTAGACTACTCGAGGTGAGACATTATTGTGCCCTCTCAAACCTACCACGAGTTAACCATGCACAGAGAACAATTATTTTTCATTTCGTTCGCACGTACGTGGGCTATGAACAATCGACCAGCGGATGCTGTGAGTACCAGCACTAAGTTGTGCTGCATCGGTCTGAACCGCACCCTTCAGGTGCAGCGAGTGCGGACAGATCCCCACTCGCCAAATCGGTACCGTGTAGAAGGCACAGTGAGCAACATTCCAGAGTTTGCAAAAGCGTTTAAATGCTCGAAACGGGCAAAGGTCAGAAATTTATCCTGTCCCTGAGTTATGCTTGTTTATCTGTTGGGCAGCTGAACCCTCCGCTAGAGAAGAGGTGCATTT
>JBBPKM010000417.1:0-15091 GCA_038089255.1 Austroboletus rostrupii
ACAAACTTGAGAAGCATGTCAGTTCCACTCAATAATATAATGAGTGATATGCTGTGAATTTTTCATATGCAGACACTCAAGGAGCATCTCTGCATCAGCAACAGGATCATGAGGTCTGAAATTCAACTGCAATTCCCAAAGGAATGTATGCCAATCATCCATCCATAAGGGCCTTGAGCCTGGATTGGCATCTTTGAGCAAATCAGGTTCAAAATACTTAAGAGCTACATCTTTAAGAAAAGACTGAGCAAATGTTACCTTGGTACAATCCATTTGATAGACTTTTGGCTTTGCCTGAAAGTTGATTTTACCTTGGACTACAAAAGCCCATAGCTTTTTGGGATTGGTGCTGTCAAATGCATTGGGTTCCTTGATCTTGTTCTTGGATGCCTTAGAGTCCAAAGACATCCAGCATTGGAGAGTGCAATGGGTCATGTTGCAGATTGCATCTGCGAGGTCAGCAAAAGGATTAGCACCAAAGAAAGCAGATTCATCATCATCATCATCATTGCCTCGATTGGAACTTCCATCATTGCCTTCATTGCTATGACCACTGCTGTCATCACTGCTGCCACCATCACCACCTGTGCCTTCAGGCAGACCATATGAAGAGCCCTTGGGGGGACTATGCGGGGGACCCTGAGAAGTAGAAGCGCAAGGAGGCTTTTGACAAGGAGCTAGCAGAGGACTGGGAAAGAACCTCAGTGGTGGGATTGGTGGAGGCATAGGTGGAGTGCCTTGAGAAGTATCAAGGAAAGTGCTGACATCTTTGTCATTATGAAGTTCCCAGATACAGAGCTCATAGATTGACTGTTGAGGTTTAGAAAAAGGCATCAAAGGAAAAGAACTGAATAGATTGCAGCGAATTTGATGAGTTGAAATGGAATCACCTGGACAAGCAAAGAGGCTGAAAAAGCCATCCAGAATGGCATGAGAGCTTTTGAAGACACTCTGCAACTGCTGATCTTGTACCAATGATTGAGTTTGAGAGGAGCACGTATGCATAGCCATATTGAAAGGGTCTGTCAAGTGTGAGTATGAATATACTATTAAAGTCCCAAATCCAATTGTGCTTCTCTGGCTAAGTCTAACACAGAGAAAGTGGAATACTGATTGAAGAGAAGAAGGATAAGTAGTAATAGGTATGAAAATCCATGGAGATAGAACAGAGCTATAATGTTACACTTGGCCTTGACACAGGGCTTATGTATTGCACCCTTGACCAGATCTGTCCTTGCAAAATGATGGATCAGAGACTAAAGAATGGAGGTGAGAGAGAAATAGAGGACAAAAGGGGCAGAGTTGAACAAAGTCAGTAAAGAGTGATAAGAAGAGACTTATGCTGAGTGCAAAGGGAATGATGATATTCATACTAAGGGAAAATACAAGTGAGTGGCAAGGTTTAAGTATGAAAGTCCATATGAAATACATAAGCATGTGAATCAGAGGCATAGTGGATCTGGAGACAAAGTACAAGGACATATATAAAATGTAAGCATAGAGATAGAAGTCATAATGAAAATGCATAGACATATATGAAATATACCATAAGAAGAATATCATATAAATACAAGTGTTCCATGATGAAGTCTGAAGTGGTTCCAAGTTGTCACCTGCCAGAAATGAGAGGTCTAAGATTGCTGCACATCAGAAATCAGAGGAGTAGCTCGAAGGAGGGTGAATGAGACCAGAGTTATATATGGGGATATGACACTCTTATATGTGCCATCCTTGCCATCTTGACAAATTTGGCTATTAATGCCAAAAAGAAAAAAAATCCTCCTTTTGGAACAATATAATAACTTTGCCAACATCTTTTCAGATAAAGATACTCCTCTTCCCTCCTTTTGAGATTGTGATCATGAGATCGACCTCACAGAATATTTTATACTAAAGATAGGCAAGCTTTATTCCTTACAGCTAACAAATGAAAGGTTTAGGATGGATTTCTTAAAAATTTTCTCAAATCTGAAAAACTTCAGCCCTTAACTTCATTACAAGCTGCATCTTTCTTCTTTGTCAAAAAGAAAGATGGAAAATTTGACTAGTACAAGATTATCAATATCTAAACAATTACAGTATCTGAGATGACTATCTGCTTCCTCTTATCTTTGATCTTCTTGACAAATTAAAAGATGCCAAGATCTTTACCAAGTTTGATATTTGATCAGGTTATAATAATATAAAGATCAAAGAAAGTCATCAATGGAAAGTAAAACACTCCAACTGCTAAGGCCTGAACATAGAGCCAAAGTGGTCTTGAAACATCTTTAGAGTATCACCAAGGGCTTCAGCACCTTGGGTTTGAATATGCTAATGTAGTCTTGATACTAGACCTTGCTGCCTAGGGTTGATTACCTGGCCAGCTTAAAGATTTGAGAGTGCTTTTCTTAGAGGGGAGGAAATCCCTTGACTTTGGAGGGAAGATCCAAAACTTTAAGACTGGGGTTTATATACAAAAGGATTATGTACACATATGTACATAGAATCTAAGATATTATATATATATACTAAATAAATGTCCATTATCATCCAATAAGAATACTCTAAGAATCTAAAGAATAGATTAAGTCATTTAAAGTTCATGAAAAGCATACCATGCTCATCTAAGCATGTTGCCATGACAAATAAAAGTCATAGATAAGACATAGCCTTCAAGGCTGTGGTCATGAGGGAACCACATGCCAATGTGGCAGATTTTGAGATAAATATCATCAGGACCCTTGATCCATGCTACTGCTGCATGCATTGCATGTACAGTCTTGTAATGAAAAAGAAGACCTATACTTTTAGAATAAATACCATGAGGGACCTGCATGGTATGGCAGCATGCTGCAATCATGAGGCATGGATAGGGTGACTCCTTGTGAGTCATAAAGAGGAATGAGTCTTTGTGACTCATAGATAGGGGCTCTGAGTCAGGGAACAAGATTCCAGATCTTGGTGTGACTCCAGAGAATAGATTGGACATGAGGCAAGCACAGCCATGCTATGAGAAATTGGTTAGGCAGGGCCTGGACCCTTGAAGAACAGCCATCTTGTGACTGATGTGACTTTGATAAATAGAGTTCAGGGCTTGTCTCTAATTGTGTGATCAGCCAGTGATCCTTGATAAGATAGATAGGGGAGATAAGATAAGATAAGATCTTGCAATCAGGCAAAACAAGTTCTAGAAAATGAAAAATAAAGCCATTAAGACCACTTGTCTTTTGATCTTCATAAATATAGCCATAAAGGCTCATTTTCTTGTATCATAACAGAAAGCAGCTTTTATCACTTATCACAGTATTTTTAACCCTGTTGTCATGCCCTTTGGTTCCAAGAATGCATCTGCCACATTTCAGCATTTTATAAACAAGGAGTTTCAAGATTTTATTGCTGAAGGATGCATTGTCATCTATATAAATAATATCCTTATTTTTTCCCCCAACCAGCAGACTCATGATGAAACCACCTGCTGAGTTCTTCAACAAATATATGAATTAAATCTTTGACTTTGTCTCCAGAAGTGTTTCTTTAATTTTGACCAAGTTAAATATCTGGAAATGATTATTACACCTAGTTCTTTAGCTATGGATCCTGTCAAGCTTGAAGGAATTGGATCCTGGCCTATCTCTACAAAATCTAAGGAAGTATGTTTCTTTCTAGATTTTGCCAACTTTTATTACTATTTTGTAAATGGTTACTCTAATATTGCATGACTCCTCTTAGACCTTACCATGAAGAATCATCCCTGGTCTTAGACTAAAGATTGCAACTGTGCATTTTTTTGTCTCAAGGAAATATTTCTCTCTCAATCTGTCCTCTGACTTCTAGATCCATCCAAACTCTTTGTGGTTGACACTGACACCTTCAAATATGCTACTGGTGGTATATTTCTTTAAACTGATGAAAATGGTAATTGGTATCCTTGTCCTTATCTGTCCCAGACATTCTTGGCCACAGAATGAAATTATAACATTTATGATCACAAACTTCTTGCTGTTATTCATGCCCTTTAAGCCTGGCTTCATTATTTTTTAGAATTTGCTTTCCTGGTTCAAGTTTTTACTGACCATAAAAATCTTATTTACTTCAAACAACCTCAGAAACTTAATCAATGCCAAGTGTAATGGCTTTTAGATATTGCAGAGCATGACCTAAAAATGATTCATGTTCTTGGCATCCTTCTAGCTGGATCCAATGCTTTTTTCCACTGATCTGATCAATGCTCTGATGACTCATTTGATAACAATGCAGTCATTCTTTTACCTCCTTCCCTTTTTATCAACCTTATAGACTTTGCTTTTTATGATAAAATTTCTTTTGCATTATTGTCTGATTCTCTTGTCTTATAGTCCTTTCAATCCATCCAGGAAGACTTACCCCATACACTCTGCTCTTACCTTGCTGACTAGCAATACTGCAATAGTGTTTTATTTTACAAAAATCATATTTATATTCCAGCAGATTCTGTCCTTTGCTATTTCATTGTTTCCCACTGTCATGTCCATACCACTGCTGGTTATCTGGGTTACCTAAAAACTAGACAACCTGTTGCCTCTGAGTTCTGGTGGTCTGGTCTGGCTTCTTTTGTCCATTTCTATATCAATGGATGTGCCACTTGTCAGCAAAACAAATCCAACATGCATCCTACAGTACCCTCTCTTATATCAATTGCCTTCTCTTGCACCCACCCTTTTCAAAAAGTCTTCTATAATCTAATTACCAATCTTCCCCTTTCCTTGGGCTTTGATTTACTCTTGGTCATGGTCAACTATGGACTTATTAAGGGGGAAATTCTTTGCCTAGCCAAGAAAACCATCACTGCAGAAGGGATTGCTACCCTATTTTTTCACAAAGTCTGCAAATGATTTGGCTTGTATGACAAGATTATCTCATATTGCAGCCCATAGTTTGCATTTTCCTTTTCCAAAGAACTCAGGAAATTTCTACACTATAACCTTGCTCTATCCTCTATATATTACTTTCAGATGAATGGAGAAACTGAATATGTTAACCAGGAAATTGAGATATACCTTTGAATTATTTGTAGAAACTTTCTAGGAACTTGGGCTGATCATATCACTACAGCTGAGTTCATTCACAACCATCATCCACATTCAGTTACTAGCAAATCCTCTTTCTATCTTATAATGGGCTATAAAACTGTTTCCCTCCTGTCAATCACTCATCCATCAGACCTTTTAGCAGTAGAAAACCATCTTAAGAACCTTATTGCCTCTAGAGAAGAGGCCCTAGCAGCTCATGAACTTGCCAGACAAACTACGATGGCATGGTTCCATAGAGAATTTACCCTATTTGAGAAATGAGATAAAGTATAGCTGGAAGCATGAAACTTAAAATGCCTTATCACCAATCCAAAGTTTGCCCCTAAATAGGAAGGACCTTTCACCATCATTCAGGTCTTATCTCTTATCTCTTATTGCCTCTGACTTGCAGCAGCATGGAAAATCTACAATGTATTCCATGCTTCTCTTTTTACCTAATATAAAGAAAATGATATCTATGGAAAAAACTTCCCTGCACCACTCCCTGATTTAGTTTATAGAAAAGAAGAATATGAAATAGAAAAGATCATATGACATTGCAGAACTCCACAATCCCATTCCTATCTGATCTGATAGAAGAGATATTCAGCCAAAGAAAATTCATGGGTTCCAGAATGGGATCTCAAAAATATAAAGTCCATCCTTCTTGAATATAAAAAGCTTCATGCTTCAGCCTTTCTTTTTCAATGCACTTAACACCTCAAATTGCACCATCCAAACAATGTTTTTGCCCAACAACACTGTTTCCATCTCCCTAGTTTCTTCTTTGCCAAACTCTACTATAGCCTCTCCCTCTCCTACTCATTCTGTTATCTCTCTTATCACCCTTGCTGCCATTAAAGCTGCCACAGTTTCCATGAATCCAGAACTCATCACCATTTCTGCCATTGATACTCTTTATTTCACCCATTGATGCAAAGAACCTGTTGTTAACCCACTCCACTTTGTTGCTTATGAGCAAATGCTTACCAACTCCCACTTTGCTATAGCCATTGATACACATCTTGATCCAGACTCTGCAGCCCATGCCCTATACTGCTTGTACCTCCAGTGTGGATCCTTAGGAACTATGGGAAATATTCTCTCACAAGATGTGAGGACTGTTCTCTTTAAACAAAAACTATTTCATATTTGGGATAACCTGCAAAATGACCTCATTACCTCCATGTACAAGTTAGACATGACTAAGTTCTTTATGGACATTAATAGATATTGCAAGGATCTAGCATTGAAAGCTCTACTTGTAAAAAGGTTGATGACATCTTTTCCTTTCACTCCTTCAGTTTTATCCTCAGCTTTTAATAGCCTAGAAGAACAACTCATTCAATGAACAAAAGCCTGGTGGATTGGTAATGACAGTTTTAATCTGCTCCCTACCAACCATTTTCATTATTATAAAATCTGTTTCCAATATCACTGGTTAAATCACATCCAGGTAGACTGTCAATTCTTTTAATGCCCTCAATGCCTTAAATGGGCTCTGGGACATTGAGCTAACTGCTGCCCTCTCCATTGTCCTACCCCAAAGCTATCTCCACCCTTATTCTTGTCTTCCTCTCACCATTGTTCAGTGTCTTTGTCCTTTTATCAAGCCACTGTTATATTTAGTTTTCTAATTTTATCTGCAGGGTTTTGTTCTAGTGCACAGATGTCCACTTATGCATGCCCCTATTTATCATCTTGCCCACAGAGTCCTTCTTCTCCTAGATCCCCATTTTTAGTTCCCTCCAATGATAGATTAGATGATATGGCATATGCCAATATTACAAGTTCTCTGGTTGGTAGATATTTTGATTTATGAAGCTCTTCATTGCAGTTTCAAATGTACTAAGGGGGTAATGTTACAATTTCTCCTTAGTTTCAATTTTCTCTCTTTATTATGTCTTTATCTGGACTAATCTTTCTTTTTACAATAGTCATCTTCCTTTGTTATGACTATTGCACTAGTAGACTGGTTTCCCTTATGATTACTCATTTCATATAACATCCATTCTTGCTGGCTGATACATTAATCAGCACTTATTCATCATTACTTACTATTTACTTCTCCTTTTGTACTATACAAGCCTGCCCTCAACTTCTTTTTTCCTATATGAATCCCTCAACAAGCAACTATGTACTTTAGCTTAGTTCTTCCTTGTATTCTTTCAAATACACTTTGTTTCCTTCACTAGCTTCCAAGTGCTCTTTTTCACTTGGTCTTTTAGTAATCAGACTTTATTCTACTGTTGAGTGGATGCTATTCTGAACCATCTAGAACTTGTAACCCTAAGTCTTGGTTTACAACAGTTGCTTGTTTTTGCTCCACAAGGGCTATGCTCCTATTTACCTAGTCAAAGCATAACATTCCAAATCCAACTGCATTTCTCTGGCCTATTCCAACACAAAGAAAGCAGAATACTAATAAAAAAAACAAAGGATAAGTAACAATAGGCATGCAGACCTGTGAGAACAGAATAGAGTTATAATATTACACTTGGCCTTGATATGGGCTTATATGTCATGCCCTTGATCAAATACAGCCTTGCAGAATGATGGATCAAAGACTAGAGATGGGGGTAAAAGAGACAGAGGACAAGAAAGATGGAGTTGAATAAAGTTAGTAGAGGGTGATAAGGAAAGACTGAGATGGTTGAAAACAATGATAATCATACTAAGGGAAAATACAAGCAAGTGGCAAGGTTTAAGTATAAGAGTCCATATAAAATATATAACATATAAATCAGAGGCATAGTAGGTCTAAAGATGAATAAAGTGACATATATGAAATATAAGCATAGAAATGGAAATCATAATGAAAATGCATAGACATATACAAAATATACCATAAGAGGAAGAACACATGAATATAAAAGCTTCAGATGATCTCTGAAGTGGATTGAAATTATCATTTGCTAGAGATAATAGATCTAAGGCCATTGTGTGTTAGAGATAAAGGAAGAAGCTCAAAGAACACTTCAAGAGACCAATGAGCCACTGTGTAAAGAACAAGCAAAAAGCACCACCAAGTCCAAACCAAGAGATTAAAGAGCCACTGTGGAAAAGACAATGCAGAGATCAAATTGGCATGCCTAAGAATAGAAGCCAAGATGGATAAGCAAGCAAAGAGTTCCACAAAAGTGAAGATTAAATATGGCATAGTGGATTATATAAGATAGACCTAAGCAGTGATACTTGTTTATAAACCACATTCTTCATTTACCACCACCACCACCATGTTCCAACCACCACAGTGTGATTACCAGGCCATGCAGCACAAGCTGCAAGTGCAGTTGGACATGCTCTAATGTAAGAAAGAGGAGTACAAGCATTAGCAGAAACATGAGCAACAGAAATACAAATGATAGAAATTCAAAGAACATAAGCAGAGAGAGCATGAAGAATATGAATAAAAGCAGCACAAGGCAGCAAAGCAGGCATGACATAAGATAGAGGCAAAGCATATGAAGGAGAAGCATCAGCAAAGAGAGGAGGCCAAAAAGCATAAAGAAAAGTGCAATGTGCAGGTGAGTACCACAAACAGGGGTAATAGGAAACTAATGTGGGTTTTTAGGAACAGATTGTTATAAATAATACAAATGAGGAGAAGAAGGCACACCACCAACTGCAGAGCTACTGGAATGTGAACCACTCTAACTACTAAGGCCTGAACATAGGGATGAAATAGTACTTGTACATCTTTTAGAGTATCACCAAGAGCTTTAGCATCTTGGGTTTGGACTTGCTAGTGGAGTCTTGACACTAGGCCTTGCTGCCTAGAGTTGGACACCTGACCAGCTCAAGGACTTGAGAGGGCTTCTTTAAAGAGGAGGAAATTCCTTGACTTTGGAGGGAAGATCCAAGACTTCAAAACTGGGGATCCAGTCCTGTTGCCCCGGGGTTTATATACAAGAGGACTATATATAAGTATATATATGGGATCTAAGGTATATGGTACATATACTAAATAAATGTCCATTGTTGTCCAATAAAAATACTTTAAATATTATTAGTCTTATAAGAGTCATGAGAAGCATACCATGCTGTCAAAGCATGTCATCATGATGAATAAGAATCATAGATAGAACATAGCCTTCAAGGCTGTGATCATGAGGACATCATATGCCAGTGTGGCAGATCTTGAAATAAATACAATCAGAACCTTTGATCCATGCTGCTGCTGCATGTCTTGCATGTATAGCCTTGTGATGGAAGAGAAAGCCTGTGCTTTTGTGAATAAATACCATGAGGGATCTGCATAGTATGGCAGCATGCTGCACCTATGAGGTATAGATAGAGTGACTTCTTATGAGTCATAAAGAGAAGTGAGTCCTTGTAACTCATTAAATAAAAACCCTGAGTCAGGGAACAAGATTCCAGATCTTGGTGTGACTTCAGAGAATAGATAGAATATGAGGCAGGCATAGTCATGCCATAAGGAACTGGTCAGGCAGAGCCTGGATCCTTTGAAGGACAGCCATTGTGACTGATGTAACTTTGGATAAATAGGATTCAGGGCTTGTCTCTGATCATGTGACTTGTGATCAGCCAGTGATCATTGATAAGATAAGCAGGGGAGATAAGATAAGAGATTAGATAAGTGCTAACTTGATAAGATAAAATAAAATCTTGCAACCAGGCAAAACAAGTCCAGAAGATGAAAAATAAGGCTGTCAAGGCCACTTGTCTTCTGATCTTATAAATATAGCCATAAAGGCTCATTTTCTCATACCATAACAGAATGGTAGTTTCTGTGAGTGGTGCATGTGGCAAGGCAAGGACTGCCTGCCACCATTGCTGTTGAGCAAGAAGATATTATGCATGTTATGCATGATATCTTACATCACTTGCAAAAGGCAATGCAAGGAGGAAGGAGTGGTAAGATAGGGGCCCATATGCAAGAAAATATACATATATATGGCAGTTCCAGTGGCAAAGAAGTTGAACACAGATATGACAAGCAAGGATAGGTAGGAGCATAGCCCTTGTGAGGCAAGAACCAAGTGCTGGATAACCCTAGGGTTGAGGGTTTGAGATAGTTTAAGATAGCGTCCACTCAATAGTAGGATGAGGACTAGTTGACTAGGAGACTGGACGAAAGAGAGTGCCTGGGAGCTAGCACAAGAAAGAGATGTATTCGGGGAATACAAGGGAGAACTAAGCTAGAGTACAGAGAACCTGTTGAGGGGTTTATCTACGTAAAGAAGAAAGTGAGGGCAGGCTCATATAGTACAAAAGGAGAGATGAAAAATAAGCATGTATGAGTAAACGCTAACTGAGGTATCAGTCAGCAAGGAACAATGAGTCAATAGAAATGAGTAAATGTGAGGGAATCGGAGTACCAATACAATAGACGCGAGGGTTATATGAGTGACTATTGTGACAGAAATATAAGTCCAGATTTAGACATAACAAAGAAAGGAAATGGAAACTAAAGGTAAGTGGTAACACATATCATTCAACAGGTTTTCTGGTTGGCAGAATCGGCAGGACTCCCCTGCATCTTCTACTGCATCTGACTCTTCGGGAGAAGTACCCACTAATCCTGATGACCCTATTGACACTGAAACCCCTGAGGTTCAGCAGCTCGAGCAGCAACTTAGCAGCTCACTCATAATTCCGCATGTACCAACACTGCCAAGTCCTATGCTACAACCACAGGCTGGAAGGATTTTTGCTTTCCCACCTCCTAACATTAGCACCACACCACTGGCAGTTCAAATGTCCAACCAACCAACTATGAAGAAGCCAATGGAACTCTGCTTAGGAGCCCCTGAGGAATTTGATGGGTCGTACACCCAGGCAATCCCCTGGCTGCGATCAGTCCAACTATATCTGGCTGTCAACAATGAATTGTACAATACCCCTAACAAGAAAATTGCCTACGCCCTATCTTTTATGAAGAAAGGGACCACCACCACATGGGCGGATACATTCTGAGAATTCAAATTAACAGCAGGGACCTTCTCTATGGCAACCTGGACAGATTTCAAAACAAAGTTTTGTGCAGCATTTGAAAATGTGGACCTCAAAGGTGACTCCTTGGCATGGCTAGGCAGGGAACACATCTATGAAAATCAAAATGGCAGATACAATCCCACTCTTCAAAAATATATTGCTATATTTCAAAGCAAGGTCGCCCTCACAGGCATCACTGACAACCAAGTGCTCATCTATTATTTTGCGTCCGGAATCCTGGTATCCTTAATGCGAAAGATCCAAACAATGGAAAAGGTACTGGATAAAGTAAAGGGCTGGTATGCAAAGGCAGCCCACTTTGCTAGCATCAAAGAAAGAGCTTTGGAAATTGCGGCCTGACACTGTCAAGGCAATACCTCATTTATGCCTACTTTACAGAACTGAGCACCGCCTGCTTGTGACCCCAATGCAATGGACGTCGACGCCATCAACATCAAAAAGCTTATACCCAAGGAAAGAGAAAGATGTCGAAAGGAGGGGTTGTGTTTCTTATGCCAAAGAAAAAGACACTCGGTTAGGACCTGCCCAAACAACACGCAGACATGTTTGACACCTACTCCACATATGATACGAAAAGTCGAAGAAGAAACCAAGGCAAGCATCTTGGAGATGCAGGATGATGAAACAATTGGCCAGATCAACTTGGGTTTTTAAAAGGGAGAATGCCTGCAATATACATATCTCCCTCGCTAGATGTATCATGTAATGCTGTATCACTAGCCATGAAGGCAATGTGCATCCCCATTCAAATTATGATGCCGGTGAACATGAACATCAAAGCCATCGCAACTACCGCCCTTATCAACTCAGGTGCCCAAGTATCCTTCATAGACTGGGAGTTCACCCAGTCAAGAAAACTTCCCCACATTCACCTCCCCATATCAGTAACCATCCATAACGTCGATGCTTCAACTAACAGTAATAGAACAATTAAATTCAAAATCACACTTTTTATTAATATCAATGGATATATTCATTCAACTGAGTTCTACCTGATGAATTGTGGAAAGGAAACCATGATCTTAGGATTCCCCTGGCTTATGGCAGTCAGCACAAAAATAGATTGGAAAAAGAAAACACTGGAGGTCCCAAAGGAGTCAGATCAGACTGCCGAGTTCGTGGCTGCCTACAAACAAGAAAAGCAATGCAAGGGGGACCTGTACAACCTCCACCGTCCAAATGATACAATGCCCCCACCCCGACACGTAAACATTGATGCTTTGGTTGACGAACACTTGTTCGGATACCTAGATCAAACGAAGGATAACATCCTCTGCAGCACCATTTGTTTGGCAAGGGATATGGTGCATTTAAAACTGCTCCACACCCTCTCGCAAACAGTCCTTGCCAATGGAAGATTTATTCTGAACCCTGCCTTGACATGTGCGGCCCTGACAACATCCATGGACCTCACCATCCATGCAAAGAAGGAGGAAGTTACCCTTCCACCCCAATATGAAGCATACACAGATATCTTCTCTGACAAAGACATCCCCCTACCACCATCTTGTGACTATGACCACGAAATCAACCTTGCTGACACATTTAAACCAAAGATTGGCAAGTTGTACCCTCTAATGGCAGAAGAGCATATTGCACAGGATGAGTTTCTGAACAAAAATTTGATATTGGGAAAGATACACCCATCCACATCCCTGCAGGTGGCACCCTTCTTCTTCGTAAAAAAGAAAGATGGCAAGCTGCAACCCATACAAGACTATCAGTACCTGAACGAACATACTATCTGAGACGCTTATCCCCTTCCACTCATCTCTGATCTCCTGGACAAACTTTGGTCTGCAATGGTATTCACAAAGTTTGATGTATGATGGGGATACAACAACATTTGCATCAAGGAAGGGGACCAATGGAAGGCTGCCTTTATCATCCATCAGGGGCTCTTTGAACCCATCATTATGCCGTTTGGTCCAAAAAATGCCCCTACAACATTTCAACACTTCATGAACAAGGAATTCTGTGATCTGATTGCCGAAGGGTGAATCATCATTTATATGGATGATATCCTTATCTTCTTGCCAAACCAGAAAACTCACAATGAAACTACACAACAAGTTCTCCAGTGAATGCGTGAACTTAACCTGTGGCTTCGTTTAGCCAAATGCCTATTCAACTCCAATTCCATCAAATACTTAGGCATGATTGCCAAACCTGGATCCCTCGCTATGGATCCCATTAAACTGGAAGGCATTGCATTATGGCCGACCTTGACAAAACCAAAGAAAGTCCATTCCTTCCTTGGTTTTACTAACTTTTACCGTCAATTCATACCCCGATACTCAAATATTGCCCACCCACTTCGAGATCTGACAAAAAAGGATCACACCTGGTCCTGGACTCCTGCCTGTAATGCAGCATTCCTCCGAATGAAAGAGATCTTTATGTCCCAACTGGTATTGTGCATGCCAGATACAACACAACCCTTTGCCATCGCCACAGACATGTCGAAATACACTACTGGAGGCATCTTGTTGCAAACAAATGAAAATGGTGAATGGCAATCTTGCTCCTATCTCTCTCAAATGTTCTCTGCTACTGAATGCAATTATGACATCTATGACTGCGAACTACTTGTGGTCATCCGAGCCTTAGGTGCTTGGCGACACTATCTCTTAGACTCTACCCACCCAGTCCATGTCTTTATCGACCACAAAAATCTCACTTACTTTAAGCAGCTGCAGAAATTGAATCATCGTCAGGCACGCTGGCTCCTTGACATTGCAGATTATGATCTTTGCATCAAACATACTCCTGCCACACAGCTCACCAGTCCCAATGCGCTGTCCCACTGCCTAGACCAATGCCTAGACAACTCCACAGATGACACCAACATTACCCTCCTTCTACCATTGCTCTTTGTGAACCTTATCAACGTCACTCTCCACAACCACATCTCGGCAGCCTTGTCAGGTGATCTGCTCGTACTCAATGCCTTATAGTCTATTCACGAAGATATTCCCTCAGCTCTTCGCTTATGCTTAGTGGACTGGCAACACCACAATGGTGTCCTCCTCTACTGTGGGTACATCTATATCCTGCTTGACGTCCAACTCCATCAATCCGTCGTCACTCATTATCACGATTACATCACAGCCGGACACCCCAGTTACCTGAAAACCCGTCAACTCATCACAGTCAAATTTTGGTGGCCTGGCCTTGCGGCCTTTGTCTGATCTTACGTTTCTGGGTATAATATCTGCCAACAAAACAAGGTTAATATGCACCCTACGACACCTTCCCTCACGCCCATCCCCTCCTCTTGTACGCACTCGTTCCAGCAGGTCTTTTGTGATCTTATCACCCATTTTCCCATTACCACCACTGGTTTTGATGCCCTCTTGGTCATGGTCAACCATGGCCTTACAAAGGGGGTAATTTTGTGCCCAACTACAACTACTGTCACAGCAGAAGGGATAGCCAATTTCTTTTTCCACTCCGTCTACTGAAGGTTTGGACTTTATGATAAGATTATCTCTGATCGAGGCTTGCAATTTGCATCTTCATTTACAAAAGAATTGAGCCAACTCTTGGATTACCAATTAGCCTTATCAACAGTGTATCACCCACAATCTGACAGGGAAACCGAATGGGTAAACCAAGAAATAGAAATCTATCTGAGGATCATATGCAGAAATCATCCAACGAACTGGGTGGATCATATCTCAACAGCTGAGTTTGTCCACAATCACTGACCACACTCAGTTACAGGAAAATCCCCATTTGCTTTGATCATGGGGTATGAACCCCATGCCCTCCCTGAAATAACCTCACCCATGGATATCTCCGCCATAGAAGATTGCCTCAAATCCCTGATAGCAGCATAGCAAGAGGCCTTGGCAGCACATGAACTCACATGACAAACCATGATTCAAAGGTCATGTTGTGCATTTACACCATTCAAAGTAGGAGACAAAGTCTGGTTGGAAGCACACAATCTGAAGTGTAATATCCTGAATCCAAAGTTTGCCCCAAAATGTGAGGGCCTGTTCGTTATCATACAGGTACTGTCACCAATCACGTATCAACTGCACCTCCTGAAAGTATGGAAAATACATGACGTCTTC
>JBBPKM010000418.1:0-15076 GCA_038089255.1 Austroboletus rostrupii
GGGAACTCGAGCAGCAACTCAGCAGCTCCCTAGTCATACCCAGAACCCAGACACCACCCAGTCCAACCCCGCAGCCCCAGGCCGGACGAGTCTTTGCATTCCCCCCGGCACCAAGAAACCCAGTACCACCCCCGCACCCAGTAATTGCACCCGTTATGTCCAACACCGCCACGGCAGTTAAACCCACCGAGCTGCGCCTCGGAACCCCTGAAGAATTTGACGGCTCGTATACGCGAGCACTACCCTGGATACGGTCTGTCCAAGTATATCTGGCAGTGAATAGTAAGGTATACGACGACGACAACAAGAAGATCGCCTATGCGCTGTCTTTCATGAAAAAGGGGACGGCCATCTCGTGGGCCGACACCTTCAGAGAAACGAAGTTAGCCACAGGAACCTTTGATCTCGGAACCTGGGCCGACTTCGACAAAGCATTCCGCGCAGCATTCGAAAACGCTGACGTGAAAGGAGATTCCCTTGCATGGCTAGCTCGGGAACGACTCTCGATCAACCCGCGAGGGGGATATAACCCCGCCTTGCAAAAGTATATTGCTACCTTCCAAGGAAAAGTAGCGCTCACAGGCATCACAGACCACTCGGTCTTGATTAACTTCTTCGCTAGTGGAATCCCAGAACCACTTATGCGCCGGATCTACTCCATGGAGAAACCTCCTACCACCATTGACGACTGGTACGCGAAAGCAGTCCACTTCGCAGGTGTCGACGAACGAGCCTCCGCAATCGCTCGCGATAGAACACGACGATTCACCCCGTTTACCCCAGCATACCAACCTCGCACTCCACCTGTGCGCGACCCCAACGCTATGGACGTAGACGCCATCAACATCCAGAAACTTACCCCTGAGGAAAGGGAACGATGCAGGAAGGAAGGACTATGCTTCAGGTGCCGAAGAAAAGGGCATTCCGCTCGAAATTGTCCTACCAACGTAACAACATCGCGACCACCGCCAACGCGTACCGTTCGCAAGGTAGAGGAAGAAGAAGTTCGTGCTCACATCACAGAGATGCAGGACAACGAAACAATTGGCAAACTTAACCTGGATTTTTAGAACGGAGGACACCCGCTATGCATGTTCCTCCTATTGATGTCTCATGTAACGCTGTACCACTATCAATGAAAGCAATCAGGATCCCTGTCCAAATCATGATGCCCATTGACATGAACATCAAAGCCGTAGCCACCACCGCACTAGTGGACTCAGGAGCCCAAGTCTCGTGTATCGACTGGGAATTCGCTCGTACCAGAGGACTTCCGCGAACCCGCCTCCCCGTCCCTGTTACCATCAGGAACGTTGATGCTTCTACTAACAGAAACGGAAGCATCAAATTCAAAACAAAGCTGTTTATTAACGTCAACGGTTTTGTAAGAGAAACCGAATTCTACTTAATGAATTGTGGTAAAGAAACCATGATCCTCGGATTCCCCTGGTTAACCGCCGCCAATCCTGAGATAGACTGGAAGAAGAAGACGCTACGAGTACCGAAGGAGTCAGATCAATCGGCGGAACTCGTAGCCGCGCACGAAAAAGAAAAAGAACGAAAAGCGCAGCTCTACGAACTCAGGAGACCCCAACCAGTAGACCGTCATATCCAGGTAGACGCCCTTCAGGACGAACATTTGTTCGGATACCTAGGAAGAACCGAAGACGATGTCCTCTGCAGTACCATCTGTCTCGCCCGAGATATGGCACACCTCCGACCACTCCGCACCCTCTCCCGCACAATCCTGGCCCAAGGACGATTTGTCCCGAACCCCGCTCTCACATGTGCCGCCCTCACAACATCCACGAACCTCGCAATAAACACTGAAAAGAAAGAGGTCGCGCTCCCGACCCAGTACGCCATGTTCGCTGACATCTTCTCCGACGAAGAAACCCCACTACCCCCGTCACGGGATTGCGATCACGAAATAAACCTCACCGACAATTTTGTACCCAAGATCGGCAAGCTGTACCCACTAACGGCAGAAGAACGCGTCGCGCAAGATGCCTTTCTCGATGAAAACCTTGCATCCGGAAAGATTCGTCCCTCGACCTCCCCCCAGGCTGCACCCTTTTTCTTTGTCAAAAAAAAGGATGGGAAGTTACGACCAGTTCAAGACTATCGGTACCTGAACGACCATACTATCCGCGACGCATACCCCTTACCCCTGATCTCCGATCTCCTAGACAAACTTCGTGGGGCCACGATCTTTACTAAGATGGATATTCGGTGGGGGTACAACAACATCCGGATCGCTGACGGACATCAGTGGAAGGCTGCCTTCATCACCCCTCGAGGTCTCTTCGAACCTGTCGTCATGCCATTTGGACCAAAGAACGCCCCTGCCACGTTCCAGCGTTTTATGAACAAGGAATTCCGCGATATGATCGCGGAAGGAAAAATAGTCGTGTATATGGACGACATCCTGATCTTTTCAAAAACCCAGGAAGACCACGATAACACCACACGTCGCGTCCTTCAACGTATGAGAGAACTCGGCCTTCGTCTCCGTCTCGCCAAATGTATCTTTAACGCCGAGTCGGTGGAATATCTGGGAATGATCGTAAAACCTGGTATACTTGCTATGGATCCCGTCAAACTCGAAGGTATCGCGTCATGGCCCACTCCGACGAAACCCAAGGAAGTACGCTCGTTCCTCGGCTTTGCCAACTTTTACCGTCGCTTTGTCCCAAATTACTCCGCCGTCGCCCGACCCCTCTTAGACCTCACCAAAAAGGACCACGTTTGGTCTTGGACTTCGGAGTGTGAAGACGCATTCCTCGCCCTCAAACGAATATTCACCTCCCAGCCGGTTCTCCGCATGCCGGATCAAACCAAACCATTTGCCATTGCAACCGACGCCTCGAAATACGCCTCGGGCGGCATCCTCTTACAGCAGAATGAAAACGCCGAGTGGCAACCTTGTTCCTACCTATCCCAAACCTTCTCCCCGACCGAACGAAATTACGATATCTACGACCGAGAACTTCTGGCAATACTCCGAGCTTTGGCCGCCTGGCGGCATTATCTTATGGGATCTGTTGAACCCGTTCAGGTCTTTACTGACCACAAAAACTTAACATATTTCAAGTCGCCACAAGCCCTGTCCCGCCGACAAGCTCGTTGGATGTTATTCCTCTCCGACTACGACCTCCGCATTCAACATGTCCCAGGCTCCCTCCTTGCCGGCCCTGACGCTCTCTCTCGTCGCCCTGACCGCTGTCCCGACGACTCCACCGATAATACTGCAGTCACCCTACTTCCCCCGTCACTCTTTGTCAACCTTATTGATGTTGCCCTCCATCATCGAATCTCCTCCGCCTCCGCCGCCGACCCCCTCGTCCTTTCTACCCTGCAGTCTATCCAAAACAACATCCCCACCGCCCTTCGCTCCCGTCTCGCCGATTGGCAACATCGCGATAACGTCTTACTTTACAAAGGGCGTGTCTATATACCCCCCGATGTCACCCTCCGTCGCTCCATCCTGCAGAAGTATCACGACCACTCGACCGCGGGTCATCCCGGGTTTCTCAAGACCCGACAGCTAGTCTCCCAAGACTTCTGGTGGCCCGGCCTCGCTGCCTTTGTCCGCTCCTACGTCGCTGGCTGCCGCGCCTGCCAGCAATCCAAAGTTAACACGCATCCAACGGTTCCCCCCCTCACACCTATTCCGTCCTCCTGTACCCGCCCCTTCCAGCAAATCTCGTGTGACCTCATCACCGGCCTCCCCACCTCTAATGGTTGCGACGCCTTATTGGTCGTGGTCGACCATGGGCTTACAAAGGGGGTAATTCTATGCCCTACGACTAAAACAGTGTCTGCGGAAGGGATAGCGCAGCTATTCTTCCACACGGTATACCGACGTTTTGGACTATACGATAAAATTATCTCAGATCGAGGACCGCAGTTCGCCTCCACCTTTGCTAAAGAACTCGGGCGACTCCTCAATTACAAACTGTCTCTCTCAACGGCATATCACCCCCAGTCGGACGGAGAAACTGAACGAGTAAACCAAGAAGTTGAAACCTACCTGCGCATCCTTTGCGGAGATCGTCCAACGGACTGGACGGAACTCATCACTACGGCAGAATTCGTCCATAATCACCGACCCCACTCAGTAACAGGGAAGTCCCCGTTTTATTTATGTATGGGCTACGAACCCACAGCCCTCCCAACGGTCTTATCGCCAACGGATCTCCCAGCAGTGCAAAAAAGGATAGAACTATTGCAGAAAGACAGAAACGAGGCACTGGCCGCCCACGAACTCGCGCGGCAAGTAATGATCAAACGAACCAGGCAGAAGTTCGTTCCATTCACAGTAGGGGAAAGAGTCTGGCTGGAAGCCCGAAATCTCCAACGGAACGTCGCCAGTCCAAAATTTGCAGCAAAGAGGGAAGGACCGTTTAAAATAACGGAAGTATTGTCCCCGATAACTTATCGATTACGCCTGCCCCCCGTATGGAAAATCCATGATGTATTCCATGCGTCGCTCCTCACGAGATACACGGAAAACACCACTTACGGCAGGAATTTCCCTACGCCACCCCCTGAGCTGATCGCCGGCGAGGAGGAATACGAAATTGAAAGGATATTGCGCCATCGCGGACGCCCGTCGGCACGATCCTACCTGGTCCGATGGAAAGGATACCTGCCAGAAGAAGACTCTTGGGTTCCGGAGGGAGATTTAAAGCATGCACGGACCCTGTTAAACGAGTATAAAAAACGGGTCCTGGAGCGAAACTAGAAGTACCAAGAAAAATGACCACCCCCGCTAGCCCAGCCGTCTCCCTCTCCACGCTCTCCACCCTCTCGAGCTTGACCCGCTCAAACGCGCCATCCCCTCATTCCTCCCGTGCCCCGACTCCCGTTGTCACCCCCGAAGCCATCGAACAGCTGGCTCGCGAACTCTCCTCGTCCTCCCCTGTCCCAATTCCTAGGCCACCCCCAATCACCGAAGCATGGGGTCCCCACGCATGGCAATCACGACCATCACCCCCTCCTACCCGCGCAGTACACTCCGTTGACGTCCCCCGCCTAGCACAGCGGTGGAAGAACCCAATAGAAGGGGTTATCCGTGTAATCGCCTACGAGCAAATTCTGGACGACTCTCGCTATGCCCGCGCCATCGACGCGCACGTAGAACCCAATTCCGCCGCCCACGCCCTATACCTAGCCTATCTTCAGACGTCTTCGATCACTGCAATGGGGCAACGCCTCTCCCGGATGCCCACCATGGAAACGGAGGCTAGAAGGCTGTTGCAACTAGCCACTGAACAGAAACAGAGCCTGGTAACCGCGATGCACGAGTTGGAAATGACAGCATTCCTTTTAGACATAGATCGGTATGCCCAAGAGGTCGGCACGTTGCCCCCCCTCGCCAGCCGTCTTTCTGATACCCCGTCAACACCATCCGCATCCTCGCGAGAATTAACAGAGGCCGAAGAAAATTACTTGCAACGCGTAGACGCATGGTGGACTGGCAACCAGGGGCACAACCCCCTACCTTCAAACCACCCACGATATCACCAAGCCTGCTTCTCCTGTCACCAACTCAACCATGTACAAGTAGATTGCGACGTCTACCAGTGCCCCTCATGCCTTCTATGGGCCCCCGGACACCGAGCGAATCGCTGCCCCCTCCGGCGAGCAACCCCACCGCATCCACCATCCTCCTCGTCCTCGTCATCGTCCCAGCAGTCCTTTCGGTCCACTTCCCACAGGGCCGTCGTTACTTACGGACTGTCTCAGTCACCCTCTAGGATACCAACCTCCCACGTCCGCTCAAGGGGAACACCACGTTCTCGTACTAATACCAACCCTTACCCACGACACCTCACCTCTCCCGTCCGCCAGCCCGCTCCGCGATCTCCCTCCCCCGATGAAGGTGTCTGGGACGCCACTGGATACGCCAATGTCACTGGGTCCCCCGTCGGAAGCGACCGCGGACTTAATTAGGATGTTCGAGGCAGGGGCCTGAACGTTACAAAGGGGGTAATGTTACGATTTCTCTATCAGTTGTTACGGACTGCTCTTTTCTTCCACGATGCCCCTATCGGACTACATCGGCATCGTACTTGCCGTCGCAAGTTTCCTTCCCCTGTCATTTGTATTACCCTACGACTGCGCCTTACTCATTCCATAGCCCAGTTGTCGCTTCTGTTTCCTTTTTCATAGTTGGTCTGTGCTCCGTGGCTATACCTATTTCTATCACGCGTAGCATACATTGTACTCTAGTTTAGTTCTCCTTGGTTAATACCAAGCGTCTGCTTTGCTCCACAACGTTCTCTTCCGTTGTGAACCTCGGGCACCTAGTCATCGTCCTACTATTGAGTGGACGCTTATTCTTGATCCTCGTCGACGTCCTTATCACCAAGGCCGTACATCGAAGTCCCTTCCACAGGGGCTAATTACCCAGTCACCCTCGCAGAGCTCGGTTCATCCAAGGCTACGCTTGTACCTTCGCGGAGCAAGCGTAACAAAAGAACTAAACTCTTTTGATCGCGACTAGCACCGTCTAGTTCGCCCAACATTTCGTCCTCGCGCTTTAGTTGGCGACACCGGCAGGACTCCCCTGCACCCTCGACTGCATCCGATCACTCGGACTCAGTACCAACAGACCCCGACGAACCCATCGACACCCAGGACCCCGGACTACGGGAACTCGAGCAGCAACTCAGCAGCTCCCTAGTCATACCCAGAACCCAGACACCACCCAGTCCAACCCCGCAGCCCCAGGCCGGATGAGTCTTCGCATTTCCCCCGGCACCACGAAACCCAGTACCACCCCCGAACCCAGTAGCCGCACCAGCCATGTCTAACACAGCCACGGCCGCCGCTAAACCCACGGAACTACGCCTCGGAACCCCTGAAGAGTTCGATGGATCATACGCTCGAGCTTTACCCTGGATACGATCGGTCCAAGTATATCTCTCCGTCAACGACAAAGTATACGACAACGATAACAAAAGAATCGCTTACGCGTTGTCTTTTATGAAGAAAGGAACGGCCATTACTTGGGCTGATACCTTTAGAGAAGCCAAATTGGCTACAGGAACCTTCGATCTAGGAACCTGGGTCGATTTCGACAAAGTCTTCCGCGCCGCTTTCGAAAACGCGGATGTCAAAGGAGACTCCCTTGCCTGGCTCGCTCGGGAACGTCTGTCAGTCAACCCGCGAGGAGGATATAATCCCGCCTTGCAAAAGTATATTGCAACCTTCCAAGGAAAGGTAGCTCTCACCGGGATCACGGACGATACCGTCCTGATCAACTACTTCGCTAGCGGAATCCCAGAACCACTTATGCGACGCATCTATTCCATGGAGAAACCACCCACCACCATCGCCGACTGGTATGCCAAAGCAGTCCACTTCGCAGGAGTAGACGAACGAGCCTCCGCAATCGCTCGCGACAGGACCCGACGGTTTACTCCGTTCACCCCAGCATACCAACCCCGAGCCCCGCCCGCTCGCGATCCCAACGCCATGGATGTTGATGCTATCCGCATGCAGCGTCTCACCCCCGAAGAACGCGAAAAGTGCCGCAAAGAAGGATTATGCTTCAAGTGTAGGAAGAAAGGCCATTCTTTTAGGAATTGCCCTGGTACTACCACCCAAAACCAAGGACCACCGCCGCGTACTATACGAAAGGTGGAAGAGGAAGAAGTCCGCGCTCATATTACGGAGATGCAGGACGACGAAACCGTTGGAAAACTCAACCTGGGTTTTTAAACCGGAGAACATCCGCTACGCATGTTTCTCCTCCTGATGTGTCATGTAATAATGTATCTGTAACGATCAAGGCAATGAGAATCCCCGTTCAGATTATGATGCCAATCGACATGAACATCAAAGCCGTAGCCACCACCGCCCTTGTAGATTCAGGAGCCCAGGTCTCCTGCATCGATTGGGAATTTGCCCGCACTCGAGGACTCCCCCGAATCCGCCTCCCCGCCCCTGTCACCATCAGAAATGTCGACGCTTCTACCAACAAAAATGGAAGCATCAAGTTTAAAACTAAGCTATTCATCAACGTCAATGGCTTTATACGGGAAACCGAGTTCTATCTAATGAACTGCGGAAAAGAAACCATGATCTTAGGATTTCCCTGGTTAACCGCCGCCAATCCGGAGATAGATTGGAAGAAGAAGACGCTACGCGTACCGAAAGAGTCAGATCAATCGGCGGAATTCGTAGCTGCCCACGAGAAGGAAAAAGAACGCAAAGCGCAACTATACGAGTTGCGACGGCCAAAACCTATGGAAGGACACATCCAAGTCGACGCCCTGATGGACGAACATTTATTCGGGTACCTTGGAAGGACGGAGGACGACGTTCTCTGTAGCACTATTTGCCTGGCCAGAGATATGGCACATCTCCGACCACTTCGAACGCTCTCCAGAACAATCCTAGCCCAAGGACGGTTCGTTCCTAACCCCGCTCTCACCTGTGCAGCCCTCACTACGTCTACGGATTTGGCAATGAATGCCGAGAAAAAGGAAGTCACTCTCCCGGTGCAGTATGCCATGTTCGCCGACATCTTCTCCGATGAAGATACACCACTTCCCCCGTCACGAGACTGTGACCACGAAATCAACCTCACCGATAACTTCGTGCCAAAAATTGGCAAATTGTACCCCTTAACCGCAGAAGAACGCGCAGCTCAAGATGTCTTTCTCGACGAAAACCTAGCCGCGGGAAAAATCCGCCCCTCTACGTCGCCCCAAGCAGCGCCCTTCTTCTTTGTCAAGAAAAAGGACGGCAAACTACGACCTGTCCAAGATTATAGATACCTCAATGACCACACCATTCGAGACGCTTACCCACTCCCTCTGATCTCCGACCTACTGGACAAGCTCCGGGGAGCTAAGATTTTCACCAAGATGGATATCCGATGGGGATACAACAACATTCGAATTGCAGACGGACACCAGTGGAAGGCGGCCTTCATTACCCCGCGCGGCCTCTTTGAACCGGTCGTCATGCCCTTCGGCCCAAAGAATGCTCCCGCCACGTTCCAACGTTTCATGAACAAAGAATTCCGCGATATGATCGCAGAAGGAAAAATTGTCGTCTATATGGACGATATTCTGATCTTCTCAAAAAATCAGGAAGAGCATGACGAAACCACACGCCGTGTCCTTCAACGTATGCGAGAACTGGGACTTCGCCTACGCTTGGCAAAATGTATCTTCAACACCGAATCAGTCGAATACCTCGGGATGATCGTCAAACCTGGCGAACTCGCTATGGACCCCGTCAAACTAGAAGGCATTGCCTCGTGGCCTACCCCGACGAAACCTAAGGAAGTACGCTCATTTCTGGGCTTCGCAAACTTCTACCGTCGCTTTGTTCCAAGTTACTCTTCCATTGCCCGACCCCTGTTAGATCTTACTAAGAAAGATCATGTTTGGTCCTGGACCTCGGAATGCGAAACCGCGTTCCTCCAGCTTAAGCAAATTTTCACTTCCCAGCCAGTCCTCCGTATGCCGGACCAAACCAAACCCTTCGCTATCGCTACCGACGCCTCGAAATTTGCCTCAGGTGGCATCCTATTACAGCAGAACGAGAACGCGGAATGGCAACCGTGTTCCTACCTTTCTCAGACATTCTCCCCCACCGAACGTAACTACGACATCTACGACAGAGAGCTCCTAGCCGTTCTCCGTGCCCTCGCCGCTTGGCGACACTACCTTATCGGATCTGTCGAACCGGTCACTGTGTTCACCGACCATAAAAATCTCACGTACTTCAAAACACCCCAAGCGCTGTCCCGACGCCAGGCTCGCTGGATGTTATTCCTCGCTGATTACGATCTAAAGATCCACCACGTCCCTGGCTCCCTCCTCGCCGCCCCTGATGCCCTTTCCCGTCGCCCTGACCGCTGCCCCGACGATTCCACCGATAATACGGAAGTCACTTTGCTACCCCCGTCCCTATTTGTTAACCTCATCGACATCGCACTCCACAATCGAATCTCTTCGGCCTCGGTCGCCGATCCCCTGGTCCTTTCCACCCTGCAGTCCATCCAGAATGACATTCCTACTACCCTCCGTTCCCGTCTCGCCGATTGGCAACACCGTGACGGCGTCCTCCTCTACCAAGGCCGCGTCTATGTTCCCCCCGACGTCACACTCCGTCGCTCCATTCTCCACAGGTACCACGACCACTCGACCGCGGGTCACCCGGGCTGTCTCAAAACCCGGCAGCTGGTCTCGCAAGACTTCTGGTGGCCCGGCCTGGCCGCGTTTGTCCGCTCCTACGTCGCTGGCTGTCGATTATGCCAGCAGTGCAAAGTTAACACACACCCGTCGGTACCTCCGCTTACCCCTATCCACTCCGCTTGCACCCGCCCCTTCCAACAGATCTCTTGCGATCTTATCACTGGCCTCCCTCTCTCTCAGGGGTTTGATGCTCTTTTGGTCGTGGTCGACCATGGGCTTACAAAGGGGGTGATTCTATGCCCCACCACGAAAACGGTTTCGGCGGAAGGAATGGCACGGCTCTTCTTCCATACAGTCTACCGACGATTCGGACTATACGACAAAATCATCTCGGATCGAGGTCCCCAGTTCGCATCGGCCTTCGCAAAAGAGCTTGGACGACTTTTAAACTATAAATTAGCGCTATCTACGGCGTACCACCCACAGTCTGACGGAGAAACAGAACGAGTCAACCAGGAAGTTGAAACCTACCTACGTATCCTCTGTGGAAATCGCCCCACGGAATGGACGGAACTTCTCACAACGGCGGAATTCGTCCATAACCATCGACCTCACTCAGTAACAGGAAAGTCCCCGTTCTATTTATGTATGGGCTACGAACCCATAGCCCTCCCGTCGGTCTTATCGCCAACGAATCTCCCCGCAGTACAAACTCGTCTAGAACAGCTGCAGAAGGATAGAAACGAGGCGTTAGCGGCCCATGAACTAGCACGGCAGGTGATGAGCAGACGTACGAGGCAGAAGTTTACTCCGTTCAAAATTGGCGAAAAGGTATGGCTGGAAGCCCGCAACCTCCAACGAAACATCGCCAATCCCAAGTTCGCGACAAAAAGAGAAGGCCCTTTTGAGATAACACAAGTACTGTCGCCGATCACTTATCGATTGCGCCTACCCTTAGTATGGAAAATTCACGACGTGTTCCATGCGTCCCTCCTCACTAGATATACCGAAAACGCTATCTATGGCCGGAATTTCCCTACGCCACCTCCTGACCTGATCGCCGGGGAAGAGGAATACGAAATCGAAAAGATATTGCGCCATCGCGGACGCCCGTCGGCACGCTCGTATCTCGTCCGTTGGAAAGGATATCTCCCAGAAGAAGACTCTTGGGTCCCGGAGGCCGACCTTGAGCACGCACGGACCTTGTTGAGAGATTATAAAAACCGAATCAACGGACGAACTTGAGGAACCAGCTAGATAACCCGTAACAATATGACCAACCCAGCCAGCCCCCCCATCTCTATCTCCACGCTCTCTAGTCTTACTCGGTCGTCAGCCCCGTCTCCGGTATCATCGCGCGCACCTACCCCTGTCGTCACCCCGGAGGCCATCGAACGCCTCGCCAGAGAACTTTCCACAGCATCCCCTGTTCCCCTCCCGCGACCACCTCCTATTACCAAAACCTGGGGCCCCCATGCCTGGGAGTCCCGATCGGCGCCACGCCCGAACTCTCCCATTCCCCGAACAGCAATAAGGTCCGTAACAGTACCACGAGAAGCCCAACGTTGGAAGAGCCCCATTAGTGACGTGGTCCGGATAGTCGCCTACGAACAGGTACTAGACGACTCCCGGTTTGCTCGCGCTATTGATGCGCACGTCGAACCCGACTCGGCCGCCCATGCCTTGTATATGGCCTTTCTCCAAGTATCCACTCTCGTTGCTACTAGTAACCGCCTCCTCACCACCGACACCGCAATAGAAGCCCGGCGACTTCTCCACATCGCAACCGACCTAAAGCAAAGGCTCATCACCGCTATGCACGAGATGGAGTTAACAGCATTTTATCTCGACATAGATCGCTATGCGCAAGAAGTGGGCACTCTCCCGTCCCTCGCTAGCCGACTTACAGATACCCCGTCGACACCATCGGCGTCGTCACGAGAATTAACGGTGGACGAAGAAAATTATCTGCAACGAGTGGATGCGTGGTGGACTGGCAACAATGGGCAAAACCCCCTCCCAGGAAATCACCCTCGCTACAATCAGGCGTGCTTCTCGTGTCACCGGCTGAACCATGTACAGGTAGACTGTGACGTATACCAATGCCCTACCTGCCTTCGTTGGGCCCCCGGTCATCGGGCCAACCGCTGCCCCCTCCGTCGTCCAACGCCCCCTCAACACTCCCCGTCTTCATCGTCCTCCTCTCAACAATCACAGTCGTCCTTTCGGTCCGCTACCCATCGGGCCACCGTTACTTACGGATTGTCTCGAGCACCCGGTAGGCTTCCAACCTCCCATGTTCGTGCACGGGGAACTCCTCGTACACGCCCCAACGCCGGTCCGTATACCAGGCGCCTTACATCTCCCGTCCGCCAACCAGCCCGCCGCTCGCCCTCCCCAGTGGACGATGTCTGGGATGCCACAGCATATGCCAATGTCACCGGCTCCCCTGTCGGCAGCGACAGAGGCCTTAATTAGGATGTTCGAGGCAGGGGCCTGAACGTTACAAAGGGGGTAATGTTACGTTTTCTTGTCTTCGTATAGCGGACTACTCTTTTTCTCTCGCGATGCCTTTATTCGGACTACCTCGGCACCGTATCTGCCGTCGCAGATTCCCTTCACCTTGTCATTTGTATTACCATACGACTGCGCATTTACTCATTCGATAGCCCAGTCGTTACCGTTATTTCCTTTCCTATGCTTGGTCTGTGCTCCGCGATTATACCTATTTCTATCGCGCGTAGTATACGATGTACTCTAGTTTAGTTCTCCTTGGTTAATACCAAGAGTCTGCTTTGCTCCGCGACGTTCTCTTCCGTCGTGAACCTCGGGCACCTAGTCATCGTCCTACTACTGAGTGGACGCTTACTCTTGTTAATCCTCGACGCTGCCGTCTCCGCCGTCGCACATCGTAGCCTCTTCCACAGGGGCTAAATCCTCGCACACCATAGCAGAGCTAGGTTCATCCAAGGCTACACTTGTATCCTCCCGGAAGCAAGCGTAACAGGTCTCGCATTGCCCCATGGATTTGCATAAGTCGCTGTCCATTTGTTTGGGTTTGCCAAGTCTGTAGTAAACAGTTTCCCATTGCGGCGATAGAGATAGATTGGAGATAGACCAAGTACAATGCTTGTACAGCAGATCCTGGTTCAATATGCGCATCGATAGCACATGCAAAACGAGGGTCGGCAAGGATTTGGTCATATGCGATTGACTTGATAACGCTGCTGAGGACTTCCTTTCGTTGGGTGGCTTCTATGGGGATAGAGACCAAGAGGATGACAGGATTGTTTCTGACAGGGGAAGGGGAGCATGACTGCCAGGCGTGGGTTCCCCACAAGACACCGGGGGGTAAATGTGGTTATGGGGATGGTAAGGCATTAGAGAGTTCGCAGGCTAAGATTTCGATGGCTTCCAAAGTGACGATGGGAGAGACTGGGCATGTGGATGATGGGGATGGGGCTGAGGACCTGGACAGACTAGAAGGCAAGGAGATGGAGATAGTGAAGGACATTTTGTATGAGATAGATTCCGATGGGATTTCTGGTCTATTTCTATTGTCTCGGTGCTCTTTATAATCCTGCAGGAGGGTCTGTGCATTTCCTAGGTCAGCTTCTTTGACCCAGGTGTCTTCTTCTGGCAGATATCCTTTCCACCGGACGAAATAAGACCTTGCCGACAGCCTTCTGCGATGACATAGTATTTTTTCTATTTCATATTCCTCCTCTCCTGCGATAAGGTCAGGCAGAGGATTAGGGAAATTCTGACCATATGTCTCGGTTTCAGTATACCAAGAGAGGAGTAAGGCGTGGAACACATCATGGATCTTCCACACTTTAGGGAGTTGGAGGCGATAGGTTATTGGTGATAATACTTGTGTGATTTCGAAAGGTCCTTCTCATTTAGCTGCAAATTTGGGGTCTAGGATATTTCGGTGAAGGTTACGGGCTTCCAGCCAAACCTTTTCTCCGACTTTAAAGGGCATGAACTTTTGTTGCGTTCTTTTTATCATAATCTGGCAAGCAAGATCGTGCCCTGCGATCATCTCATTTCTATCCATGATTAATCATTCAAGGCATATTTGTACCACTGGGAGATCCATTGGTGATATGACAGAGGGGAGCGCCATCAGTTCATAGCCCATACATAAATAGAATGGCATTTTTCCAGTTGTAGAGTGGGGGCGATGATTGTGGACAAATTCCACAGTTGTCAGGTGTTCCGTCCATTCCGTTGGGTGATTTCCACAGACGATTTGTAAGTACGTTTCCACTTCCTGATTTACTCGTTCCGTTTCCCCATCCGTTTGTGGATGATAGGCAGTAGATAAGGTGAGACAGTAGTTGAGGAGTCACCCTAACTCTTTTGCAAATGTCAAGGCGAACTACGGGCCTCTGTCTGAGATTATTTTGTCATATAGGCCAAACCGTCAGTAGACCAAATGAAAGAATAGTTGTGCTATGCCTTCTGCTGTTACTGTTTTTGTGGTGGGGCATAAAATTACCCCCTTCGTAAGCCCGTGGTTGACCATGACCAATAAAGCATCAAAACCATGAGAGACAGGAAGACCAGTAATGAGGTCGCACGAGATTTGTTGAAACAGATGTGTATAGCTGGACGAAATGGGGGTGAGAGGTGGAACAGCAGGGTGCATGTTGACTTTGTGTTATTGACAGGAACTACACCCAGCCACATACGACCATACAAAGGAGGCGAGTCCCAGCCACCAGAAGTCAGTGGAGACAAGCTGGCGCATTTTAAGAAAGCCTGGGTGGCCAGCTGTAGAGTGGTCATGGTACCGTGCTAGGATGGACTGGCGCAGAGCAACATCAGGGGGGACATAAACATGGCTGTGGTAAAGGAGGAGACCATCGGGATGTTGCCAATTGGTGAGGCGGGAGCAAAGTGCGACA
>JBBPKM010000419.1:0-15062 GCA_038089255.1 Austroboletus rostrupii
AGACCCTTTGAGGAACAGCCATCCTGTGACTAATGTGACTTGCATAAATAGGGTACAGGGCTTGTCCCTGATCATGTGACCATCCAGTGATCCTTTGATAAGATAGGCAGGGGAGATAAGATAAAATCTTCAGATAAGATCCCCTGATAAGATAAGACTTTGATTAGATAAAAGATTAGATAAGCGCCGACATAAGCACCCTTTGATAAGCTTAGATAAGATAAGATAAGATCTTGCATCCAGGCAAGACAAGTCTTCAAAGTGAAAATAAGGCCATCAAGGCCATTTCTTGTGTTTGACGTATAAATATAGCCATAAAGGCTCCTTTTCTTGTACCATAACAGTTGGGAGCATTGGAAAGCGCTTAAACGGGTCTACCATTATTTACTAGGCACAAAGGATTGGTAGCTCACATATGGGACTAGGCACATGGACCTAATTGGGTATACTGATGCAGATGGTGCATCTCAAGAACACCACCACGCAATCACAGGATTTGCATTCCTTGTGGATGGTGAAGCAATTCTTTGGGGTTCATGCAAACAAGAACTTGTCACACTTTCAACCACAGAAGCTGAATATGTTGCAGCCACACATGCCACCAAAGAGACTGTCTGGCTCTGCTGCCTCATTGGTGAAGTTTTTCATCCATTAAAGAATCATACTATATTGCATTGCAATAACCAGTCGGCAATCACTCTGACAAAGGATGGTAATTACCATGCGTGCACTAAACACATAAATATACATTACCACATTATTTGTTTCGCTATTTCCAATGGAACATTACACTTTCTTTACTGTCCAACTAACAATATGGTTGCTGATATACTTACCAAACCACTTCCCTCAGTCAAGGCCAAGCACTTCGCCTATGAGCTCAGCCTATGCACTTGAGGGGAAGTGTTGGCATTACACTTTCTCATATAGGTCTCTATGATTACATAATACCGTTCACCTTTTTCATTCCCAGTTGTCTGTGTTTGTATCTCAGTCCTTTATTGCAAGACTGAGATGAGACCACACATTCCCTACATACAATCATTACTTACTGTATCTGTAGACATCAACAGGTACATATATTAATATAGTCCTTTACTGCGAGACTGAGACATCAACAGCAGAGTTGTCTGAAAAGTGCATGGGCATCTTGAGCTTGAAAAGGAGCTTGAAAAGCAGCACAGCCAGCAAAATCCTGCATCAGGTTGGCCATTACAAAGGTCATGTTGTATGCTGGATTGGTCCTCCACCATCCATGGAAGGAGGTGAACCATGGGAAATCTGCAATGATGATGCCTACTCCAGTAGTTAAATACACAAATAGAACTAAGAAAAAAAGAAAACTCACTATAGAGCATTTTTGTGCACTTCATCCTTTCAAGATCCTCAACTGACATTCCCCCACCTGTCTGACCCAAGTGCTTTAACTGCACATTATACTTGGTGCAAAGGCTGTGATTCAATCACATTAAATAATACATACAACAAAGTACGATGAACCTAGCAGTAAGCCAGCATTGAGTGGCTGCCACCAGGCTTTGTGGCTTGTTCTTCAGGACATCTGATGCTTCTGGGTTGTTCACAAAGATGCACTATGCAAGCTCTAAGTAGATGCCTTTCTGGGAGGATAATAGTGTTGCTTTCTATCACCCTTCTTCCTTCGTGTCCTGCATTGAGTCTGAGAAGAGCCTAATCCACTTTTCTGGGTTATTGGTGCACCATTCAATGATGCAATCTGTCCAATGTGCATAGGCCTTCTCCCATTGAATCTTCATGCTGCCATTGGCCATGGCAGACAGGGTTGAGGGGGCATTTGGTCAGAGACCTATTGGCGTTTGAACATCGCCGAGGAGCCAGGTTATCTCATCATTTCTCCGTGTTGACTTTTTCGTATGCCAAGGTGTGCCAAGACGGGTAGAAAATCAACTTTGAGACCCACAATATTATATAGTTAGGCTTACCAAACGGGAGCTATAGGTGGTGGTCTTGGCGACGCTGTCTTGGCGCGTGCATTTCGGCACACGAAAGCCAACTTGGAGACCCACAGTAATATAATAGATAGACACTACATACGTTGACCTACAGTTTACTACACCCCCATATGACCGCTTTTCACTGGGTTTGAGGCCTTGAGGTTTCCTATGTGAACCCATTGTATTCATCTTTCCTCAGTTTCGATATATTTCCTTGTCATCTTGAATCCGTTGCGCTCTTCCTAGTCGCTTCGCTCTTGGTAAGTCCTGACGCCTGTGGCAGAAATGCTAAAACCGCGCGCATATCCACCCCATCTTCGACAGACCTCTCGAATCGTCCAAATTCACACTTGATGCGTCTGGCGTCACCGGTTTCTTTGGTGGCGACGAAGCGATCTCCGCCATGGCCACCGTGCACCTGTTCAGAGGCAGACGATGGGTCAGGTGGTACAACTGCCCAGGAAGCTACACCATCGCTAAGCGGTTCAGCCAGATCGCAGCGTCGCCCTTCTGGGACGGCTTTTTTCCAGGCCCCAACGAGATGCCGGCTGTCTCGACGGGAAGGTGGGACCCAAGTACGTCCCGTCCCTCTACGGAACAGAAATGCAGACAGGCCATCTTGGATGCCTTACCGTGCAACGAGCCAGGGAAGAAAAATGCCTGATAAAGATTGAGGAAAGGGGGTCCGCGACCACCAACGTTGCCTACCTGGAACTCGAAGACGTCGAGGACGACAGGGTGCTCCAAAAAACCATCGACAACGTGCTGCTGGCCATCATCCCTATCTCGATCAGCTTCATGGCTTGCGTCATGTGTACGTTGGTTTTGGACTGGTACGCGTTTGCGATGATTTTACTGCACATCGTTTCGAGTGGCGTCGCTTGCTTCGTGATTGGCTCTGGTGAGCTCTCCCTCGATAGTGTCAAGAAGCCTGCTCCCGGTGTGCCTCCAGAAGACGGCGTGTTGATCGGGGATGATACGGTGATCATCATCAAAGGGGCTGAAAAGGACATCAACGCCATCACGAAGGGGAGGTTCGTATTGATGATAGGCAGGGAACTCTCGTACCATCGTCTTGGCATGTGCTCCCTCCTTCTCTAGTTCTTGCTCCAGCTGCTCCTCATCCTACAAGGCTCGCTCTTTGGCTAGATTATGTTCCATGGGACGCTCGGTGTGTCCTGGGCCTACAACTCATCACTTTCGTCGCTCGAGAAGGAAAGGATTCAAGCCAAGGTCCTGTTGAAAACGCTTGGGAAGCCAAGGATGCGCAAGTTCTGTCTTGGGACACGGACCAAGATGCCCCTCTCTGCATGCCTTCTCTTGTGCGACGGTGGGATCAACCCTGGCAAGATCCTCCCGAGTTTCATTCCCAACGACACGCCGGTGTGGCGGCGCTGGAGGAGCAAAGTAGTGCAACAGATGAAGGAGGGCAGGTCAGAGCCTGAAGCGCTGCCCTTTCTGGAGCTCGACAATAACGACAGACAGCTCGCAGAAAGCGACATCGAGCTGCTCACCACGCTGTTGGATGACGCCAAGTCTGCGTTCCAAGGCTATTACAAGCACTTTGCATGCCACCCAGGGTATTCTTGGTTTAGTACGCCGTTGTTCTGAATCTGTAGCACTATCATATTCGAAGCGTGCATGTTGCAAATGAACGACTGCAAAGTGCACGTAGAGAATCCGTTGATCAAGCGATAGGCCAACTTCCTCATTGTCTTCTGCAGGCATACACCGCACGAATATGACCCAGACCGCCTGATTCATCTCATAAAACTTGGACGTGATCTTTACCGTTTGCTCGCCGTCCACCACACAGTAACCGAACGGAACCCTGCAAACTGCACCGCCGACGTTAGGTGGATCGCTTTGTCCAAAAAGCAATCCTCGTCCCCGACCGTCGTGTGACAAGCAGACAGATACGCAAATCCGGCGCTCAACTGTCAACTGTCCGTCACAACAGACCGAATACGGATTCAAATGGCTCTTCTGGGTTGGGCAGAACATGGCGTGCAAGGTGAACCAATTGTTTTTCCCAGGTGATAGTCGACGTCGTTCCCTCCATACGTGTGAACAGACATGCTCAACAATCTTCGTCAGTTAGTCTGCAAATATTCCTCTCCCTCTACGCCATCGCCACCCAGCTCGTTCTCAGTGTACGCCCCTCTGGTTTCTCTTGACAGTGCTCCGGCGGGATGATCGTAGACATGATCATCGGCTGGTGTCAACAGACGGCATGTCTCCATCCCGTCGCGCCATGCACCTCTGAGCTGTCCACAGATACGCCCTCAGACAGGTTGTCTCCCTCTGCACTGTCACCATCGGAATCATCCAAGTCCGACGTCTCGCCAGTGCAGTCCGATAATGCGTCTCCCTCTACGTGCAGGGCATCATACCCCTCGCCCTTGCCCATTTCTCTCGAGACTATGTCTGTACGTGGTACGTCAACTCCGAGACAAAGAACTAGCACGCTTGGCGAGAAAATATGTTCTACATTCACGTTCTTGCCCTGCCGCTCTTCTATTTCTCCCGGGAGAATAGCGCCGCCTGGAACTCTTGCATGAACGCCAGTCCAGGCGTCCATCTCGCTTCCGAATCGTTGCCAACACGCCAGACAGCCCTGTGGCACCATCATGTACTTGGTCGAAAACATGATGCGGATGTTCTGCGTCAGTGGCGTCAAGAGGTTCACCAGTCCCGTATCGGCCCTCAGCGTGACGCTCATCCTCACCGATTGCAAAGCCATCTCGCTACTTCTCAATGTCGTAGGCTTACCAAGTTAATGCAATGATGGGCGTTGGGGCTACATGGGTCTTGGTTGGGACATTCGAGTATTCCACCCGGAGTTCGACTCGGACGGCAGTGAAGACAAAGAAAAAATTCTGTAGGAAGGTATAGCGAGTACGACTAGAAATAGAATTGATCGTCGTTCTCACTTACCTGCGTATCCGTCTTGCCTTCGCCTATGCGACACAGAAGAGATCGCTCCAAACGTCAACGAGCCCGTAATCTCTTGTTCTAATTTTTACAGCTTCTCATGCGGATTTATCGATATTGAGCGAGCTAAGCCAGACATTGAGCTAGAGTTCATTCAAAGACCAATGATGTCGAACCACTGGCGACAGGTTTTTTTTTTTTCTAATCATGCCCTTGGTTTGTGAGAGCTGTTAGATCATCCACTGTTGTCTGCTCGACTATTTCTTTCCGCTACGTACCCGACTTTCTCTCCCTGCTTTGGACGTTTTAGGAGACACAATGATGTCCTATTCATCAACGATCACCAAAACCATTGGTTGCTATACAAGAGAAACCAGAGAATTGTTTTCACGATACTCGCCCAGACCTTATATGTGCATAATTGCACATGCTCACGGATGCTACACAGCTCTATTTCAGTCGGCCTCGGTTTAGATTTCTCGGTGGCGATATCGTTTCAGCTGAAGATATTTTGCACTGCGATTCGCCAGACATGACGTCGCTTCTTCTTCGAAAGTACAGTCTGAAAACCACTTGGCGGGGGAGTGGCCAGCGCGGGGCAGCTACGCTTCGGCTGGGTAGCAGCAGAGCGGCGAGTGCTGGCGGCGGGTGAACCTCAGTGATGACGTAAGACGACCCTCCTAATCAGGTAGGGCACGGGGGACCAGCACGACGCAGGCGTCAATCCTTTGAACCTTTGAACCTTTCACCACCGTACACTCAGTCGTGCTAGCTTCAGTTGCAAAGTCATGGATACCGGAAAAACAATGCAGAGTGCGAACACAGATGTGTATGAGCAGTGTTTTTCAACTTCATTTTTTCTCTGAAAACTAAAATCGCTGCCAGGGCGAAAAGCAAAACTCTCACTATCAAAGGCATCGAGCTTCCCGCATCTCGCTCTCTTTTGGCTTATTTTGTTTTCAGATATTGAACTTCATACTCAAAGAGATCCATCTTATCGGGGCAGGCACAAATATTACGTTCAAATTTCGACGGATGATACCTCCCAGGTGACAAAGACGATGAGCGAGAAAAAGAACTGTACTTCTTGGAATCAAGTCTTGTATTTCAGGTATGCCATGGCTATTACTCTTCGCAGGTGAACCAAGTCTCGCTAGTTATGTGGACGACAACGCCGACTTCGTTATTACTGTCTTCGAGAAATATACCATCAGAAAATCCAAGGTCGTCGGAGTAGTCAGGGACACAATTTCAGGGTTTTGGGAAAAGTCGAGAGATGGTGGTAAGACCAAACTTGGTCTCGATCGTCATGTTTCTCTGACGGAATCTGTGAACCCCAGTGGTCCAAGTGCCTCTTGAAAGTGACATTCCTGGGGAGCCGGAACCCTCTGGAATTACAATCAAGTTTGCTATGGTATGTGGACTTGTTCAGAGCGGTGTTGAGGGTGGGCGTCATGGTGCTCATGTCGATCAAAAGGCAGGAGAGGCGATTGGCGCGCTCCAATATGCGCCGCAGTTGATTACCGAGGTGGACACGGTGGTGACGGGTGCTCTAGACCTTTCGCAAGAGGCAAATGTGTGGAAAGTTCTATTGCAGAGATTGGAGCTGTTGAACGAGATCGTTGACGGTATCGCAGAGGTGGGCATTTATTCTCGTTGTTCTATGCTTTCGGTTCGAACGTCGCACAGATTCACTTTCATGTTTCTTCTGCGTGGTCTGCCTTATCGGTGGCAGAAAAGGTATGTTCTCTCGGTAGATTCTCTTGCTTATGCTAATCTACGCTGGCGTGCAGGTGGTCGCAGAGCAGCTAGAACAGGACGAGCGGATTGTTCGTTTGGTGGAAAAACTGAACGACGTCTTTGACTTTGTTCAAGATGCCGACCCTCTGAAAGTAGCCCAGGTGCACGAAAAGACTCTCATCCCTTTGCTCAAGCAGGCGACCCAGTGTGGATATTTCATGGCAGATTATGCCAATTACAAGAAATCTTGTCAGTCATTACCGATATTTAGACCTCTGACGCGATTAGTATTGACGTTCGGTTAGGGCATCAGACGGAACATCTCGTTGATAATAAAATTGAAGATTTTGAGAACAAGCTTGAAGACCTGAAGAAGAACTTCTTGGACGGCGTTATGCTGCAGTCTGAGATCATCGGCTTTCGGACGATCAGCACAATGAAGGAGTTCGGTAGGTTACACCTCTTTCAAACTGCTGAAATAAACTCATGGTTGTGGAATGTAGCAGCAACAGAGACTATCGACCTCAGTGGGATACCATATGCAGCCGAAGCTGGATATGATCAGATGAAGAGGTGTTTACCGGGGACGCGCGAGGCTATGATAAAAGATATTTGCAACATTCTGAATGATCCTGCGGAAGATGCACCGAGAATATGTCTCCTCACTGGCGTTGCGGGGTCTGGAAAGTCGGCTATTGCGCACTCAATCGCTCACCATTATGATAAACAAAAGAGGCTAGGGTCGTCGTACTGCTTCGCTCGAAGCGACGTCGAGAAGCGCAATCCACAGAACGTTTTCGGTACCATTGCACGGAACCTTGCCGACTCCGATTCTCTATTCAAGTCAGCACTCTGGAGGGTCGTAAAGGATGATACAGGGCTTCGAATGTCGGCCTCTCTATCTGAGCAACTCGAGCGGCTCATCGTTAGACCCAGTAATGCCATACGTGTCATTGGTCCTCTAATCATCGTCCTGGATGCCCTCGATGAGAGTGGTGAATGGGTCAATCGCTGCCGATTTCTAGAGACTCTCTCGAGTATCACGAGGTGCAACTTGCCAAGAAACATCCGATTCCTAATTACGACGCGACCGGAGAGAGATATCCTTGAAGCTCTCCCATCGAGTTCCCAGATTGCATATAGATGCCTTGGAGATATTCCCAAGGTGGAGATCGAAAGAGATATCCACAAGTTTGTTGCTCATTCCCTCCGTGGCTGCTCCGTCGAACTTAATATCCTGTGGCCAAATGACAAATGGTGTGAGCTGCTTGTCGAGCGAACCCAACATCTTTTCCAGTGGGCATCAGCAGCATGTAAATTCGTCAGAGGGGATGACACGCGTGGCGTCGACCCAAGCAAAAGGCTTGAGGAGCTCTTGTCCACTGTCCAAGGCGGCGGCGATTACTTGGATGGCCTGTATCTTGGCATTCTTGGTCACTTATTCACGTCTGAAGTTGCTCGAGGGAACTTCCAAGCCGTTATGGCGATTGTTCTTTCTCTGAAGAAGCCTCTTTCTATCAGCTCTCTCGCTTCTCTCTTTTGTCATTCTCTCCGGATCGAGCATGCTATCAAGCCACTTGGATCGCTGCTAGATGGTGTACAGAATGAAGAAAAGCCCATACGTCCTCTTCACACTTCCTTTCGTGATTTCTTACTGGATGCCAATCGAAGCAAAACATTTTGTGTTGATATCGAACCGCACCATTCTCTTTCTCTTGGCTCAGCTCTACTTGGATGCATGCAAAAGATGCTCAGGTTCAATATGTGCAGTCTAGAAGATTCAAGGCTGCTGAATCATGAAGTAAATGATATGCAGAGTCGGATTGCCGGGGCTTTCCCCCCACACTTTGCATATGCATGCCAGTACTGGATGGATCATTTGCAGCACACAGAATGTACCATGGAGTTATTGGGCACTGTAACTACTTTCTTCAAGAGATAATTCCCTTTCTGGATAGAAGCCATGAGTCTTCTTTCTCATTCATGCTTCAATGGATGTATCCTGGCTCTACAGGCATGTTCCATCTTAGCAAAATGGGCTGAGGTAAGATTTTTGCCGAAAATGCAATAATAACAACAATAATGGCATTCACAGGGGTATGATCTTGCTATCTTAGCATTGGAATCTTGCCAGTTCATTCAAGCATTTGCTCCAGTTATTCAACAATCCACTCCCCATGTATATCTGTCAGCAATGTCTCAAACACCCATTTCCTCTCCACTGAGACAATTGTGGCATACCCAGTTGCAGCATTGTCCCTTAGTAACCATGAATCATCCACAAAGCTGGCCAAGTAATATGCTCACTCTTCAGGGGCATAGAAGTTCAGTATATTCTATTGCCTACTCTCCTGATGGCAGCCACATTGCCTCTGGCTCTCGGGATGGGACCATCAGGATTTGGAATGCTTCTACTGGCCAATGTGTTGCAGGTCCCTTGCAAGGGCACACATCTCATGTTTATTCTGTTGCCTACTCTCCTGATAGCAGCCACATTGTCTCTGGCTCAAAGGACAACACCATCAGGATTTGGAATGCTATTACTGGCCAGTGTGTTGTAGGCCCATTGCAAGGGCACACATTTTTTGTAAATTCTGTTGCCTACTCTCCTGATGGCAGCCACATTGTCTCCTGCTCAGGGGATGGCACCATCAGGATTTGGAGTGCTGTTACTGGCCAGTGTGTTGCAGGTCCAATGCAAGAACACACAGGGTCAGTTTATTCTATTGCCTACTCTCCTGATGGCAGCCACATTGTCTCTGGCTCTTTAGATGAGACCATCAGGATTTGGAATGCTATTACTGGCCAGTGTATTGCAGGTCCATTGCAAGGGCACACAGAGTCAGTTTATTCTGTTGCCTACTCTCCTGATGGCAGCCACATTGTCTCTGGCTCAGAGGACAACACCATCAGGATTTGGAATGCAGTTACTGGCCAGTGTGTTGTAGGTCCAATGCAAGGACACACAAAGTCAGTTTATTCTATTGCCTACTCTCCTGATGGCAGCCACATTGTCTCTGGCTCAGAGGATGAGACCATCAGGATTTGGAATGCTGCTACTGGCCAGTGTTTTGCAGGTCCATTGCAAGGGCACACAAATTCAGTTTCTTCTGTTGCCTACTCTCCTAATGGCAGCCACATTGTCTCTGGCTCTTGGGACAAGACCATCAGGATTTGGAATTCACAAGAACATAATAAAATGCACATGAATGAAGGCTGGATAAGGTTGTCTTCTGGTGGTTCATTTTATTGGATTCCTTCTTGGGGAAAAAATGGCTTTTTCCTTCCAATTGGTTGTATGAGGTTGAATGGGTATCTACCTTATATGATTGACTTTGGTGATTTTGCATATGGAGATTCTTGGATGTCATGCTGGAAATAATTTTTGTACTTTTGGAAACTGTAAATTTTTATCTTGAATAGAAGCTTTCTATTGAATTATATATCTTGATATGTTGAAATGTGTTAAGAGGCTAAATAAAAGGGCAGTGATGCTGAGTACAGTATGTCAGCTAAGTATAGTAAGTACATAGTAAGACTCATTTTAGTCATCACCCAAGAGATGTAGAAACAACTGAGAGATGTAAATCCATGAAGTCTGATCATATATCCTACAGGGTAAAGATGCAATCATCATATTACTGGCTTCAATTCAGAGAGGCTAAAAATAAAATGTGACCAAACTCCAAATAGTTAGGCAATAGTGGAAAATTAAATGATCACAAAGCAGAAACATCTGAATGCTGACAAATTTCTGTTGAATATTTTCCCAACTATCTATACCACCTTTGCACATCTCCAATGAAGACAACCAGAAGAGAGTTAGGGGAGCATTACCAACCTTGGAGAAGATTAGAACTGATGTATTTTGACACTTCCACTCAAGCATATTTGAATTCTTATAGCCATAAAATTTTTTCAATGCTGCTCTTTGGGTAGTGGTTTTATTAGGATATTAGTGATCAAGTCTTTAATAAGGACATATTGCACCACTGCTTTTCCTTTTCCAACTAGATTATTTTCAACAAAATGATGCTTTCATTGGATATACTCTATTCATGCCTTGAACTAAGAGTTATGACTAAGGATGATGGCAGCCTGGTTGTTATAATAAAGAATGGTTGGTTTGTTCTTTAGATATTTGATCTATAAGAAAAAACTAAGGAAATAGATGAGATATTTTCCAGCAATAATAAGCCCAATATACTCTGATGAATAGAGTGATCATACTTTGCTGTTTGCTAGATCAAGAGATTACATTCTGATTACTAAAAAATAGAAAATTTGAAATGAGATGAGAAATATCAAAACTTGGAGACCATCCTGTGTCAAGGTATCCTTGGAAGTTCTCATTCATAGAGATATTGTTCTTGTAAAATTTTGGTTCCATATTGAAGCATATTAGTACATTATATAGTCTTTTTTTTTCTTGAGAACTGCCTGAATCCTTCTTGGAATGCTTTCAATCAACTTTTGACACTTTTTAGCTGGTATTTCATCCAACTCTACTGGAAGTTTTTTTATAACTCCATTATTCCATTAGAGGAGATTTCATAGCCTTTAACCCTTCTTTTAACATATTTTTGAAAATGTTAAATTGGATTTAGATTTGGAGACTATGCTGGCCATACAATGGTTTTGAATTTCTATTCATCTAGCCATTCTTTGACCTGTTTGAATGTGTGCTTGAGGTTGTTATCTTGCTGAAAGATGATATCAAAAGAATTGAGACCATAATAATGTAGAAAACCTTGCAGCTTATGCTTCAAAATTTGATGGTTTATATCTTTATTCATCTTTTCAGCCTCAAATTATCATAGAATCTTTTCCAAACTTTATAATTCTCTCTACTAGTCTATTACTGAGGCCCTCACTTGACTTTTTCTATGCCCATTTATGTCCATATGACCCAAGACAATTGATATTGGTTTCATCTGACCAAACAATAGTCTTATAGTCCTATAGAGTCCAATTTTTGCAAGTATAGGCAAAATTAAAGTGAGCTTTTCAATGCCTAAAAGAAAGTACAAGTGATTTCTTCTTGACTACAACCTAAATACCAGACTTTTTCAAGTGCTAATAAACTATATTAGAGTCTAAAGGCTTGTTGATGACATTGGAAGGTATTTTGTGACTTGAATAGCAGTTTCTACCTTGCCACTAGTAAGAAGATAAATGCTATATTGAATATTAGCAGAAGAAATCTTTAATAGATGGCCACCACATGACCTTTTCAAGTCTCAAAATTACACAAAGTGAAGCTTGGGCATAGTAGAAACATTGATTCCCATATATAAAGCAATAGAATAAGCAGAATATCCAGAATAAAACTGAGCAATGATAGTAGCCTTTGAATTAACAGAAAGAGATTTCATGATGATAGAAGAAAGAAGAAAGAACTGTGGAAGCTATTTGAATACAGAAAATATGTTTGTATGTGTATATTCAATTTAACTTTTAATTGTGCTTTAATATAAACCAATTTATGTTTTATTTAAAAAGCAAAAATTATTGCAATAAAGTAATATTTTTATAATGGCTATATCTTAATAGTCCCTGAGCCAAATCACATGACCTAGAAGGCACTTCCATAGCCATAAGTATGTACTTTAATATGTTCCAGCACCATTTTTAGTTTTGGCTATAATGCACTTCATACACTATATTAGAATTAAATATTGCAATAGTTTTTTCATTTATTGTATTTTTTATTTTTATGACTTGTCTTGCTTGATTGCAAGATCTTATCTGATTTAAATTATCAAGTTGACATATATTTCAGCACTTATTTAATCTCTTATTTGTTTATTTTATCTTATTTGGAGAACTCATCAAGAATCACTGGCATAATCACTATCACATTCTATGCCAGAAGGACCAGGTTACAAGAGGTGTTGAAAACATCCTCAGGGAGCAAGATATCAGAGGCTGAAGGTCAGGCCTTGGTTAATGGATCAAGGGGAATTGGATGGGGATCCATTAAAACAGATGTAGGGATAAGGGAGAATCAAGCTAAGGTATATGGATGGATGTCTAGGGTTTATATACTACAGAGAGATCCAAGAAAGGAAGTGTCCAGATAAAGAAGTGAGTTAGAGAGGAGTCAGAGATAACAGATGGAAGGTCTAGGGTGAAGTGGAATCATGGATTGGATCAGAGAAGCAAGATAAGGAGAAGATCCAGATATACAGCCATAAGGCAGATAGGAGGGAAAGTGATAATCAAGGGAAAAGGCTGAAAAAGGGAACTGAGCTATGAATACACCCATGTAAGGGATGACAGGGAAACTGGGAGATAAAGGAGAATGTCTGTGATACAAGAGATCAAAGAGAAACAGAGAGATCAAGAAAATAGAAGACTAGGAGATGAGGAGCATCTAGGAGATGTGATGAATCTAAAGGAGACTTGCTGTTGGAGCATGCAGAACTAGGAGACCAGAAAGGCATCATAAAGATGCACTTAGATCTGAAGGAACATCTGATAAGGATCAGATGTGACTGGGATAAGATTTGTTGAAGATCTGGAATGCCATAAGGCAAGACTAGAATTTCTGCAAGAAAAAGGGCACAGGAAGTGCATGGAGCATCATCAGGGGATGTCCAGGGGCAAGGGCAAGTATTGGCTGATAAGCCAGATGTACAGCAAGATGGTTCCTGATCATGTGGATAAGAATCAAAAGGTCAGAAGGACTAATGATCAATTAGTGGATACTTGGCAGAGTACTGAGACTGTTGATGAGGCAGTGACAGGAGTGAGTCTATAATGATCGGAGAGGGCTGGGGAACAAGTGGGGACCACACTGAAAGTGCCAGGAGTGATTCAGAGGGTTAGGAGAAGATCTAGGAGCTAGAGGAGATCTGGATGCAGGAGAAGTAGAGATACATCAGGAAGGGTCCTGATGGGTCGGAGAATGTTTGGAGAACTCCTAGACACAGTCTAGAAGTGATCAGATCAAAGAGAACACATGGCAGACAGCCATATGTATCAGGTACCAGGAGGAGATATATCTGAAAGGTGCCAAATATGGATCAGAGAGCCTTGAGGTGGCAAGAGAGACCAGAGAGGACTAAGGAGCATCCAAGGGAATGCCTGGAGTGATGAAGGACAATTGTTCTTGATGCTTTTGAAGAGATCAAGAGGTTTTGGTTGAATCTAGGATCAAAAGATAATCTGGAAGTTCTGGTAAAGTCAAGGAAAGTGTGATCTCAGTGAAGAGGATGCATCAGGATATTCCCAAGGGCACACAAAGGTGCTAGGAACTTGTCTGGATGCTGGCAGGAGAGCCAGAGGGTCTGGTGAACATCTGATGAAGATCAGATGTGATCTAGGAGGCTTGATTCTTTGTTAAGGAACAAGTGGTCTAATAAGTGGCTAGATAGCCCAGTTGACTATGGGTGGATTGGGTAGACATCCAGTAGGCACAGTAGTTCAGTTGGAGACTTCCAGGAGTAGCCAGAAGTCAGATACAGGTCCAGGAGAAGGCATAGATCTAATTGTGAGCCAGATCTAGAAGAAGCGGTCAAGGAGGAGCATCAGTGGAGGCAGATGTGACTGAATTCAAGAAAGATCTTTAGGAGCATGATTCAAGGAAGATATGAAAACCTGGAGGCATTGATAGAAGGACCAGAGGTTAATTGTTATTGAAACATGCCAAGTGCTAAGGCCTGAATGTTGGAGCCAAAACATGTCTTGATGTTTTTAAAAGTGTCGCCTTGGGCTTCAGCACCAAGGGCTTATCTTCAATAGATACTTGCAGGTGGAGTCTTATATACCTGGACTTGCTACCTAGGGTTAGTTACCTGGCTAGCTCAAGGACTTGAGAGGACTTCTTTAGAGGGAATGGAAATCTCTAAGCTTTGAAGGGAAAATCCAGGACTTCAAAACTGGAGATCCAGTCCTATCATCCTGGGGGTTTATATACAAAAGGACTATGTCCACATATGTACATGGGATCTAAGCACTAACTAAATAAGAGTCCGTTATTGTCCAATAGAAATACTTTAACAATCTAAAGAATAGATATAGGTCATTAAAGTCATAAGAAGCATATCATGCTGTCAAAGCATGTTGTCATGACAAATAAGAAGTGTCCTAGTGCATGAGGCTAGCATGCACATCTAATAAATAGTCATAGCCTTCAAGGCAGTGGTCATGAGGTTACCACATGCCAGTGTGGCAAATCTTGAGATAAATAGAAATAGGACCCTTGATTCATGCTGCTGGTGCATATCTTGCATGTACAGCCTTGTGATGGAAAAGAAGGCCTGTGCTTCTGTAATATATACCATGAGGCATAGATAGGGTGACTCCTTGTGAGTCATAAAGAGGGGTGAGTCCTTGTGACTCATAGATAAGGATCCTGAGTCAGGGAACAAGATTCCGGATCTTGGTATGACTCCAGAGAATAGATAGGAC
>JBBPKM010000420.1:0-15057 GCA_038089255.1 Austroboletus rostrupii
CCAGTCTACCTATATGGTGTATTCATAGCTGAGTATCCTTTCTCAGCCTTCTTCTTGATTATCACTTTCACCTCCTCCTGCCCATATGGCTGTATATCAGTTTCCTTTCCTGATCTGCTTCTCTGATCTGATTCCCTTTACCCTGATCTTCCATCTGACTCACCTCTGTACTATTCTTGATATCTCTAACTCATTTCTTATCCTAGACACTTCCTTTCTTAGATCTCTCTCTAGTATATAAACCCTAGACACTCAACCATGTACCCTAGCTTGATTCTCCCTACTCTACTTCTGATCTAATGGATCCCCCATCCGATTTCCCTTGATCCATTAACCAAGGCCTGACCTTCAGCCTCTGGTATCTTGCTTCCTGAGGATGTCTCCAACGCCTCTTGTAACCTGGTCCTTCTGGCATAGCCATATGGCATGCATATCTGATGAGTTCTTCATTGAACTCCATTCCTTCGACCTCAGATCCCATTCATGCATGTATGCTGATGGGATATCCAGTTTTTCCTTGAATTGCCCTGGAGGTCAAGTCTCTGTAGGGCTGCACTTCATCCTACTCGAGGTGAAGTGTAACACTTGCAACCTGGCAAGACAAGTCTAAAAATGAAAAATAAAGGCCATCAAGGCCACTTGTTGTTTAAGCTTATAAATATAGCCATAAAGGTTCATTTCTCATATCATAACAGTGCTGGTCTTGGAATTCTTGGACATAAGCTTGAGGTGGTTGCTGCCACAAGAGATCCCAGGCTTTGATGTCATGGGCTTTATGATAAAGTTTGGAATGCCCTTTATTATGATTCATCCTTAGTTCCTATTTCTTTTCTTTGCCACATCTATATTTGGACTTATATTTCTTCTCACAATAGCCACTTGTATATTTTCACAGCTATTGTACCAGTACTCCAGTTCCTCCCTGCTTACTTATTTCTTTTGACTCATCACTCCTTGCTAACTAATACATCAGTCAGCACTTATTCATATATGCTTACTTTTCACTTCTTCTTTTGTACTATACAAGCCTGCTGTTATGATTCTTCCTTAGTTTTCTTATCTTTTCCTTTTTACATGTCTATATCTGGATTTATATTTCCTTTCACAACAGTCACTTGTATCCTCTCACGACTATTGTACTGGTACTCCGGCTCCTCCACATTACTTATCACTTTTGACTCATTACTTCTTGCTAACTGATACATCAGTCAGCATTACACATATACACTTACTCTTCACTTACTCTTTTGTACTATATGAGCCTGCCCTCAATTTCTCTTCTTTGTATATAAACCCTTCAACGAGTTTCCTGTACTCTAGCTTAGTTCTCCCTTGTATTCTCCTGAATACATCTTCTCTTTGTGCTAGCTCCCAGGTGCTCTCTTTTGTCTGGTCTCCTAGTCAACTAGTCTTTGTCCTACTATTGAGTGGACACTATCTTGAATTATCTTGAACCCTCAACCCTAGGGTTATCCAGCACTTGGTTCTTGCTCCACAAGGGCTACGCTCCTACCTACCTGGTCGAAGTATAACAAAAGAACTAAGCTCTATTTGTCGTGACTAGCATTATTCTAGATCGCCCAACATTCACCCAAACCGATACTCCAGCTGGCGACATCGCCAAGACTTCCCAGCACCTTCAACTGCTTCTAACTCTTTGGAAGAAGCTCCAACAGATCCTGATGAATCTCTTGGCCTGGAAAATCAAGACACCCAAGAATTAACTGCACAACTCAAACGATCCCTGGTAATCCCTCGGGTCCCTACCCCACCTAGTCCAACCCCACAATCCCAGACTGGAAGAATCTTCTTTCCTCCACCACCAGCAATCCCTGCACCAACCATGTCAAATACCACTGCCCCAAAACCAACTGAACTTTGCCTCGGCACCCCTGACGACTTTGATGGGTCCTATTCTCAAGCTCTCCCATGGCTTCGCTCCATCCAACTCTACCTCACTGTCAATGACAAACTCTATGATACTCCCAATAAACAAATCGCATATGCCCTCTCATTCATAAAGAAGGGCACTGCCCTCACCTGGGCAGACACTTTCCATGAAGCCAAATTAACAGGCAGAACATTTACTCTCGGAGCCTGGGCAGAATTCGAAAAGGACTTCAAAATGGTGTTTGAAAATGCTGATATCAAAGGCAAGTTTTTAGCCTGGCTCACCAAAGAATGCATCTACAAAAATCGTTCAGGCGGATACAACCCCACCTTACAAAAGCATATTGCCACCTTCCAGAACAAAGTGGCCATCACCGGGATCAGTGACGATCAAGTCCTGATCAATTACTTCACCTCTGGTATCCCCGTCTCCCTCATGCGCCGCATTCATATGATGAAGAAAGTTCCCAACAAAATCATGGAGTGGTATGCAAAAGCTGCTCATTTTGTTAGCATGGAGGAAAGAGCTATCGAGATCACCGCCCGACACAAACACGGCAACATGACTTACTCCCCAACCTTCACTCCTAGATCCCAACCAACTCGAGACCCAAACACTATGGATGTGGACATCATTCACCTCAAGAAACTTACCCCAGAAGAGAGTGTGTGTTGTATCAAAGAAGGACTTTGCTTAGCCTGCCAAAGAAAAGAACATATGGCACACCAATGCCCCAACAAGTTTAACCGTCCTCAAGTACCACTCAAAGATGTCAAAAGGATAGAAGAACCAATGACTTCTATCCAGGAGCTCCAAGATGATGAAACAGTTGGAAGAATCCAATTGGATTTTTAAATGGAGAAACGCCTGCAACGCATATTTCTTCTTCTCTTGACTTTTCATGTAACTCTGTACCAATAGCTATGAAGTCAATGCGTATCCCTGTTCAGCTTTTGGTACCTACAGACATGATCAAAGCCGTTGCCATCTCTGCACTTGTTGACTCTGGAGCACAAATATCCTATCTTGACTGGGCATTCACCCATAAATATAAACTCCCCTGAACCCGACTTTGACAACTAGTAACCATCAGAAATGTGGATGCATCCACCAACAAGAATGGGCTTATCAAGTTCAAAACCACTCTCTTTGTCAATATCAATGGATATGTACAAAAAGTTGAGTTCTACTTCATGAACTGTGGCAAAGAAACAGCCATCCTCAGCTTTCCCTGGCTCACAGCTGTAAATCCCATCATTGATTGGGAAAAGAAGACACTTGGTGTCCCAGCAATCTCTAACTAGTCTGCAGATTTAGTCGCAGCTCATGAACAGGAAAAACAACAACGACAAGGACTCTATAACCTCAGGCAACCTGATTACTCCACATCTCCACCACGACATCTCCATGTTGATGCTCTTGTCAACGAACATCTTTTTGGATATCTTAATAGGACCAAAGATGACGTACTTTGCGCCAACATTGCCCTTGCTTGTGATATGGCACATCTTAAACCTCTCCACACTCTCTCTCAAACAGTCCTAGCCAATGGGTGATTTATCCCCAATCCAGCATTAACTTGTGCAGCAATAACTACCTCTACCAATTTAGCAATCTAGACCAAGAAACAAGAAATCTCCCTGCCAGATCGCTACAAAGACTTTGCCGACATCTTTTCAGATAAAGACACTCTGCTCCCCCCTTCAAGAGACTGCGATCACGAGATCAACCTCATAGAATCCTTCATGCCAAAAATTGGAAAACTATATCCTCTTATAGCCAATGAATGAAAGGCATAAGATGAATTTTTAGATGAAAATCTTAAATCAGGCAAAATATGACCATCAACCTCCCCTCAAGCCACTCCTTTCTTCTTTGTTAAAAAGAAAGATAGAAATCTATGACCAGTTCAAGATTATAGATATTTAAATGAACACACCATCCACAATGCCTACCCCCTCCCTCTTATCTCAGATCTACTCGATAAACTAAAAGATGCCAAAATCTTCACAAAGTTTGACATTTGATGGGGCTACAACAATATTCGAATCAAGGAAGGACATCAATGGAAAGCCGCCTTTATTACATATCATGGACTCTTTGAACCCATCATTATGCCTTTTGGCCCTAAAAACACCCCCTGTTACGATTCACTTTTACTTGCTTTCTTCCACTATACAGACTTATCATTTTCTTTCATGATGCCCTTAACAGACTACTTTGGCATCATGTCTGCCAATGCAGACTTCCCTTCATGATATCCCTTTGACTCATCAGCCGGTATATCAGTCATACGATAGCCTGGTTATCCTCATGTTTTTTCTTTTTCTACCATGGCCCGTGCTATGTTGCGATACCTATATTACTTTACAATGTAGCTACTGTACCATAGTTTAGTTCTCCTTGGTCAATACCAAGTTTGCTTTGCTCCTCACTGTTCTCTTCCAGTGAGCTTATTGAGCATTGAGTTATCGTCCTACTCTTGAGTGGACACTTCCTTGTGCTAGCCTTTATGTGAGATCTCTTTGATCTCTTACAGGAACTTAACAGCTTGGTTCATCCGAGGCTACACTTGGACCTACCTGGCACAAGCGTAACAAAAGAACTAAACTCCTTCGTTGCGACTAGCATCGTCTAGCTCGCCCACCATATTGACAAATTGCTTTTCGTGGCGGAATTGGCAGGCCTCCCCTGCACCCTCTACTGTGTCCGAATCTTCGGGAGAAGTACCCACAGATCCTGATGAGCCTATTAACACCGAGACCCCTGAAGTCCAGCAGCTTGAGCAACAACTTAGTTGCTCACTTGTAATTCCATGTGTACCGATGCCGCCAAGTCCTACGCCGCAACCACAGGCTGAAAGAATATTTGCCTTCCTGCCCCCAAATGTTAGCACTGCACCACTGGTAGCCCCAATGTCCAACCAGACTGCAAAAAAACCAATGGAATTCCGCTTAGGAGCTCTAGAGGAATTTGATGGATCGTATGCTTAGGCAATCCCCTGGCTGCGATCAGTACAGCTATATCTGGCTGTCAATGATGAACTATGTGATACCCCAAACAAAAAAATTGCATACACCTTATCTTTCATGAAAAAAGGGACCACTGTCACCTGGGCAGATACATTCCGGGAAGCTAAACTAACGGCAGGAACCTTTTCTATGGAAACTTGGACTAATTTCAAAATGGAGTTCCATGCAACGTTCGAAAATGCGGACCTCAAAGGCGACTTACTGGCCTGGCTGGCCCACGAATGCATTTACGAAAACAGAAATGGTGGATACAACCCCGCCCTTCAAAAATATATCACTATGTTCCAGAGCAAGGTCGCCCTCACAGGTATCACCGACAACCAAGTACTCATCAATTACTTTGCCTCTGGCATTCCCATATCCTTGATGTGAAGAATTCAAACAATGAAGAAAGTGCCAGACAAAGTAAAAGACTGGTACGCAAAAGCCGCCCACTTCACCAGTGTTGAAGAAAGAGCTCTCAAAATTGCTGCCCGACATCACCAAGGCAATACACCATTTACGCCCACTCTTCAAAACTGCGGATCACCAACCTGCGATCCAAACGCCATGGATGTCGATGCCATCAACATCAAAAAGCTCATGCCAGAAGAAAGAGAAAGATGTCGAAAGGAGGGACTGTGTTTCCTATGCCGAAGAAAAGGACACTCGGTCAAGACCTGTCCTAATAACATGCAGATGCGCCCGACATCTAGAATAGTATAAAAAGTCAAAGAAGAACCCAAGGCCAGCATCACAGAGATGCAGGACAACAAAATGGTTGGCAAGTTCAACCTGGATTTTTAAAAAGGAGAATGCCCACAACGCATGTCTCTCCTCTCTCTAATGTAAACTGTAACGCTGTACCTGTAGCAATGAAAGCAATGCGCATCCCCATTCAAATAATGATGCCCATTGACATGAACATCAAAGCCATCACTGCCACCGCCTTAATCGACTCAGGTGCTCAGGTCTCTTGTGTAGACTGGGAGTTCGCCCGATCGAAGAAACTTCCCTGAATTCACCTCCCTATATCTGTCACTATCCGCAATGTAGATGTGTCCACCAACAGTAACAGGACCATCAAATTCAAAACAAAGCTTTTTATTAACATCAATGGTTACATGTGTGCCACAGAATTCTATCTTATGAACTGTGGCAAAGAGACAATGATTCTAGGTTTTCCTTGGCTCACAGCAGTAAGCCCGAAAATAGACTGGAAGAAGAAAACATTAGAAATACCAAAGGAGTCTGATCAGACCGTGGATTTTGTAGCTGCCCATGAACAGGAAAAGCAATAAAGAGGAGACCTGTACAACTTACGCCGACCCAACTATACAACTCCCCCATCCAACCATATACATGTCGATGCTCTGGTAGATGAACACCTATTCGGGTATCTCGGGTGAACAGAGGACGACGTTATATGTAGCAATATATGCCTAGCAAGAGATATGGCACATATCCGACCACTTCACACACTGTCTAGGACCGTCCTGGCCAATGGACAATTTATCCCAAACCCCGCTCTAATGTGTGCGACCCTCACCACATCTACTGATCTCGCTATCCATGCAAAGAAGGAGGAGGTAACCCTCCCTCCTCAATATGCCACCTATGCCGATATCTTTTCCAATGAAGATACGCCACTACCGCCATCGCGAGACTGTGATCACAAAATTAATCTTGCTGACATGTTCAAATCAAAGATCAGCAAACTCTACCCATTGATGACAGAAGAAAGGAAAGCACAAGATGACTTTCTCGATGAAAACCTAAAGTCTGGAAAAATTCGTCCCTCCACTTCCCCCCGAGCAGCCCCATTCTTCTTTGTCAAAAAGAAGGATGGTAAGTTACGACCAGTACAGGATTATAGGTACCTTAACAAACATATGATACGCGATGCATATCCCCTTCCTATTACGTTTCATCTATGCAGACTACTTTTCTCTTCAACGATTGCCCTTATACGGACTACTTCGGCATCGTGCTTGCCGTAGCAAGCTTCCTTCCCCTCTTGTAATCCTGCTTACCTCGCGACCGCAGCTCCTTATTCATTTGATAGCCCGGTCATGCACTTTATTCCCTTTCTCATACTTGGTCCGTGTACAATGACGATACCAATATAAGTTGAGCGTATGTACATCTTGTACTTTAGTTTAGTTCTCCTTGGTAATACCAAGTGTCTGCTTTGCTCCGCAACGTTCTCTTCCGTTGCGAACCTCGGGCATATAGTCTTCGTCCTACTACTGAGTGGACGCTCACTCTTGCTACTCCTCGAAGCCCTTTCCATAAGGGCTAACCCTCGCGCCGCCTCCCACAGGGGCTTTCAACGACTTACCGCGGAACTCGGTTCATCCAAGGCTACGCTTGCGTCCTACCCGGAACAAGCGTAACACTTCCCTTAATCTCTAACCTCCTTGACAAACTACGTGATGCTAAGGTGTTTACAAAGTTCAATGTTTGATAGGGCTATAACAACATCCATATAAAAGAAGGTGACCAATGGAAGGCTGCATTCATTATGCACCGAGGGTTATTTGAATCTGTAGTAATGCCTTTTGGACCAAAAAACGCTCCTGCAACCTTCCAATGATTTATGAATAGGGAGTTCCGCGACTTGATTGCAGAAGGACGTATTGTCATTTATATGGACAATATTCTTATCTTTCGCCAAACCAACAGATCCATGACAATACTACACAGCGGGTTCTCCAACGCATGAGAGAACTTCACCTATGCTTACATCTTGCAAAGTGTCTCTTCAACTCAGAATCTGTAGAGTATCTGGGAATGATTGCCCGACCCGGATCCTTAGCCATGGACCTAGTAAAACTGGAGGGAATCGCGTCATGGCCCACGCCCACTAAACCCAAGGAGGTCCACTCGTTCCTGGGATTTGCCAATTTCTACAGATGTTTTGTCCCCGGGTATTCCAATATCGCATGACCCCTCCTCGACTTAACAAAGAAAGACCACCAGTGGTCTTGGATGACTAACTGTGAAGATGCATTTCTTCGCCTCAAGGAAATCTTTACATCCCAACCTGTCCTGCAAATGCCCAACTCTTCATGTCCGTTTGCAATCACAACAGATGCCTTCAAATATGCTATGGGAGGAATTCTCCTCCAAACTGATGAAAATAATGAATGGCACCCCTGTTCGTACCTCTCCCAGATGTTCTCTGCAACAGAACATAATTATGACATTTACGACTGTGAGTTGCTCGCAGTCATCAGCACCCTCGGTGCCTGGCGACACTATCTTCTTGGCTCTAGCAGGTTTTTACAGACCACAAAAATCTAACTTACTTCAAGCAACCACAGAAATTAAACCGTTGGCAAGCTTGTTGGTTGCTTGATATCACCAATTACGATTTACACATCACTCATACCCTGGGTACACAACTTGCCACCCCCGATGCCCTTTCTCGCCGCCCTGATCATTGCCCTGACAATACTACCAATAATATGGACATCACGTTATTACCCCCCTCCATTTTTGTTAACCTCATTGATATTGCCCTCCATAATCGGATCTCTGCGTCTTCGGCAACCAATCCCTTTCTACTCTCTACCCTTCAATTGATCAACGAGGATATCCCATCTGCTCTCCATTCACACTTAGCTGACTGGCAACACCGTGATGGTGTCCTTCTCTACTGGGGACACATCTATGTTCCTCCAAACATATCCTTGCGCTGCTCCATCATTGCCCAATGCCACAACCATGGCACTGCCAGTCACCCTGGATACCTTAAAATCCACCAACTCGTCACTGCCGAGTTCTGGTGGCCTGGTCTTGCAGCATTCACCCGATCCTACATCACTGGCTGTGCTATTTTCCAACAGCAGAAAGTGAATACGCATCCTATGGTTCCCCCCCTTATGCCCATTCCCTCCTCCTGTACATGCCCCTTCCAACAAATCTCTTGCAACCTCATTACCGACTTACCTCCATCTCATGGATACAATGCATTACTGGTCATGGTCGACCATGGGCTTACAAAGGGGGTAATTCTATGCCCCACAATGAAAACGGTTACCGCTGAAGGGATAGCCCAACTATTTTTTCATTCAGTTTACCGGCACTTTGGCCTATATAATAAAATTATATCAGATCAAGGACCACAATTTGTGTCTGCATTTGCAAAAGAACTCGGATGACTCTTAAAATATAAACTTGCCCTTTCAACAGCCTACCACCTGCAAACCAATGAAGAACAGAAAGAGTCAATCAAGAAATAGAAATCTATCTGCGCATTGTATGTGGAAATCACCCCATGAAATGGACAGAACACATCACCATAGCAGAATTCATACACAACCATCGCCCTCATTCCGTCATGGGCAAATCCCCATTCTATTTACTCATGGGGTACGAACCATCAGCACTCCTAGAAATATAGCTTCCAATGGATCTCCCTGTGGTAGAGTCATGACTAAAAATGCTTATCGCCCACCAACAGGAGGTGATCGCCGCTCATGATCTCGCATACCAGATGATGGCATCACGAACACAATGACACTTCCAACCATTCCAAGTAGGAGAAAAGGTTTGGTTGGAAGCATGAAACCTCCGACGGACCACCAATGATCCAAAATTTGCACCAAGACGAGAAGGCCCCTTTACCATAACCAAGGTATTGTTGCCGATCACTTATCAACTGCACCTCCCGAAACATTGGAAAATCCATGACACATTCCATGCTACCCTCCTCACGTGGTATATTGAAACTGAGACATATGGACACAACTTTATAAACCCTCCACCTGACCTTATCGCAGGAGAGGAAGAATACGAAATCGAGCATATCATACACCACTGCAGCAGACCAATGGCCCGCTCTTATCTGGTCTAATGGAAAGGATATACGGCAGAAGACGATTCCTGGATCTTGGAAAAAGACATGCGCCACGCACAGACCCTCCTCACCAACTATAAAAAGCAACTGAGGAATCCAAAAAAAAAATTAGAGCCTTCACTCTGAATTTTATCCAATGTGTCCCCTCCCAACCCTTCCACGATATCGCTCTTGTCACCCTCAGAACTAACCAGATCTTTGGCACCATTGCCAACATCCACGCGCCCAGTTACACCCATCATTACCACGGCCGCCATTGAATGCCTTGCTCAAGAACTCTCCTCCTCCCCTACTTGTTTCTCTGTAAAAGCTATTGACATACCTCGCACCGCTCATCGATGGAAGGAACCCATATCGGGGATTATCAAGTCAATTGCCTATGACCAGATCCTGGTGGACTCACAGTATGCCACATGCATCGACGCACATGTGAAGCCTGACTCTGCCCTCCACACCCTGGTTATGCTGTTTCTGCAAAGTACCTCCATTGCTACAATGGGCAACATCCTAGCACAGGATGGAAGGATGACGGGTCACAGACAATGTTTACTACAGATCCACCAGGCTATGAGGGGAAACCTAGTAACAGTGATGCACGAGTTGGATTTGACAATGTTCTTCCTAGATGTTGATCACTACTGCCAGGCCATGTCTTTTAAACCCTCCTTAGCCAACTGCCTCTCTGATAGCCCATCAACCCTATCGGCCTCCTCTACCCCCCTCCGGTCCGATGAAGAAAGAGTTTTAGCCCATGTAGATGCCTGGTGGTCTGGAAACGATGGCTTTGACCTGCTCCCTGCCAACCACCCTTGGTATAATCAGGCCTGCTATCAGTGTCACCGCCTAGGGCACATTCAAGTGGACTGCACCTTCTATCAATGTTTCCACTGCCTCCGCTGGGCCCCTGGTCATCGCACCAACCGGTGTGAACTGCACCACTCCACACTGAAACCATCATTGTTGTCCTCTTCCTCGTCACAACAGTCCTTTCGATCCGATACTTCCACCAGGGCCACCATTACATTCGGGCTCCCAATATCACCCACTGTATTTCGTGCCACCTCTATACGACAAACTACCCATCCATGCCTCTATGCCGCTCTGCGAGCCTGGCACACTCTGGTCCAACGACAACCCTCACCCCCTCCTTCTGACGATGGCCTCGATGACCTGGCCACTTCCAACATCACTGGATTCCCGTGTGGAGAATATAGAGGTTTATAGATTGGTTCATCACAGTGCTCCGATTATAGATGGGGGGTAGTGTTACGATTCGCTTTTACTTGCTTTCTTCCACTATACGGACTTATCATTTTCTTTCACGATGCCCTTAATGGACTACTTCAGCATCATGTCTACCAATGCAGACTTCCCTTCACAATATCCCTTTGACTCATCAGCCGGTATATCAATTATACGATAGCCCAGTTACCCTCATGTTTTTCCTTTTTCTACCATGGCCTGTGCTACATTGCGATATCTATATTACTTTATAACATAGCTACTGTACCATAGTTTAGTTCTCCTTGGTCAATACCAAGTTTGCTTTGCTCCTCACTGTTCTCTTCCAGTGAGCTTATTGAGCATTGAGTTATCGTCCTACTCTTGAGTGGATGCTTCCTCGTGCTAGCCTTTACATGAGGTCTCTTTGATCTCTTATAGGAACTTAATGGCTTGGTTCATCCGAGGCTATGCTTGGACCTACCCAGCACAAGTGTAACACCCCCGCTACATTTCAACATTTTATGAACAAGGAATTTAGGGACCTCATTGCTGAAGAATGAATCGTTATCTACATGGATGACATTCTCATATTTTCCCCCAACCAACAAACTCATGATGAAACCACTCAACGAGTCCTCCAACACATGCAAGAACTCAATCTTTGCCTTTGACTTCAGAAATGCCTATTTAACTCAGGGCAGGTCAAATATTTAGAAATGATCACCAAACCTGGATCCCTTGCAATGGATCCAGTCAAACTCGAAGGCATCAGATGCTGGCCCACATCTACAAAGCCGAAAGAAGTACGCTCCTTTCTTGGCTTCACTAACTTTTACCAGCATTTTGTCAATGGATACTTGGATATTACTCACCCCCTTCTCGACCTCACCAAAAAGGATCATCCTTGGTTGTGGACTGAAGACTGCAACCAGGCCTTTCTTCGTCTCAAAGAAATCTTCCTCTCCCAACCAGTTCTCCACCTTCCTGATCTGTCCAAACCCTTTGATATTGCCACTGATGCTTCCAAGTATGCCACCGGCGGCATATTGCTTCAAACTGATGAAAATGGTGATTGGCATCCATGTTCCTATCTTTCCCAGATGTTCTCTGCCACTGAACGAAACTATGACATTTATGACCAAGAACTCCTTGCAGTCATTCATGCTCTTCAGGCCTGGTGACATTATCTTCTAGGATCTGCTTTCCCTGTCCAGGTCTTCATGGACCACAAAAACCTTACCTACTTCAAACAACTGCAAAAACTTAATCATCGCCAAGCATTTTGGCTTCTTGACATCGCGGATTATGACCTTAAAATGATCCATGTACCTGGTGCACTCCTTGCAGGCCCTGATGCCCAATCTCATCACCCAAATTGCTGCCCGGATGATTCTTCTGACAATGATGCCATCACTTTACTCCCTCCTTCACTCTTTGTTAACCTCATTGATCTTGCCCTCCATGAGAAAATTTCCTCTGCCTCCTCCTCTGACCCTCTTGTTTTACAATCTCTTCAGTCCATTAACACCAACCTTCCTGCTAATCTTTGCTCCCGTCTGGCAGATTGGCAACATCGCGACAGCATCCTTTATTATCGTAATCATGTCTACATTCCTGCCAACCCTCTTCTTCGCCATGCTATTGTTGCCTGTTGCCATGATCATACTACTGCAAGCCACCCCAGCTACCTTAAAACACGTCAACTTGTCACCACAGAATTCTGGTGGCCTGGTCTAGCTTCCTTTGTTTGCTCCTACATCTCTGGTTGTGCAACTTGTCAACAAAACAAAGCCAACACGTATTCTACTATCCCTCCTATTACGATTTATCCCTAGTTCTCTTTTTCTTTCTTCTGCTATGCCTTTATCTGGACTTATCTTTCTTCCACAATAGTCATTCGTATACTCTCATGACTATTGTACCAGTATTCCGGTTCCTCCATAGTTACTCATCTCGTTTTACTCATCGCTCTTCGCTGACTGATACATCAGTCAGCCTTTACTCATAAACGCTTATGCATCCTTTCTTCTTTTGTACGATACAAGCCTGCCCTCAGTCTCTCCTGTATGTATATCAATTCCTCAAATGGGTTCTTGGTACTTTAGCTTAGTTCTCCCTTGTATTCCTCTGAATACATCATCTCTTTGTGCTAGCTCCCAGGTGCTCTCTTTTGTCTGATCTTCTAGTCAACTAGTCCTCGTCCTACTATTGAGTGGACACTACCCTGAACATCCTCAAACCCTCAACCCTAGGGTTATCCAGTAACTTGGTTCTTGCCTCACAAGGGCTACGCTCCTACCTACCTAGTCAAAGCATAACACTCAACAGTAGGATGGAGTCTGGTTAACTAGGAGACCAAGTGAAAGAGAGTGCTTGGGAGCTAGCACAGAAGGGAAGATGTATTTAAGAGAATACAAGGAAGAACTAAGCTAAAGTATAGGAAACCTGTTGAAGGGTTTATATACATAAAGAAGAACTTGAAGGCAGACTTATATAGCACAAAAAAGGAAGTGAAGAGTAAGGGCATATGAGTAAGTGCTGACTGATGTATTAGTCAGCAAGGAGTAATGAGTCAAAAAGAATAAGTAAGCATGAAGGAACCAGTGTACCTGTACAATAGTTGCAAGAGAGTTTAGGTGACTATTATGAGGAGAAATATAAGTCCATATATAGATATATCAAAGAAAAGAAATAGAAACTAGGAAGGAATTGTAACACCAGTTGCTATTATATAGTAAAGCCAAAAACTGAAACACCTCAACTTTAAGGGTCTAAGAATAGGTCCTATAAGATAAAGAATAAAGCTTTGATTTCAATGATTTAAAAACTCTTGCCAAAGAGGAAACTTTGCTTAGAGAAAAATCCCCAAGACTTTAGAACTGGTAAGCTAGTCCTGTTGCTCTAAGGGTTTATATACTATGCTAACTGTATGTACATGTTTGGTCCATATCTACAATTGGCCAATGGCATAAATAACTGTCTGTTATAATTTATCCTTAATGTCTATTTCTTTTTTCCTTTATATATCTATATTCGGACTTATATTTCTTTCACAATAGTCACTCATATATTCTCATGACTATTGTACCAGTACTCTGGTTCTTTCACGATTACTCATCTCCTTTGACTCATTAGTTCTCACTGACTGATACTTTAGTTAGCACTTACTCATACATGCTTACTTCTCACTTCCTCTTTTGTACTCTATGAGCCTGCCCTTGACTTCTCTTTTATATATATAAATCCTTCAATGGGTTCCCTGTACTTTAGCTTAGTTCTCCCTTGTATTCTCCTAAATACATCTTCTCTTTGTGCTAGCTCCCAGGTGCTCTCTTTCACCTGGTCTCCTAGTCAACCAGTCCTTGTCCTATTATTGAGTGGATGCTATCCAGAATTACCTCAAACCCTTAGCCCAAGGGTATCTCATCACCTTGGTTCTTGCCTCACAAGAGCTACACTCCTACCTACCTGGTTGAAGTGTAACAAAAGAACTAAGCTCTATCTGTCACAACTAGCATTGCCCTAGATTGCCCACCATTCACCCGAATCAATACTCCAGCTGGCAACATCGCCAAGACTCTCCAGCACCTTCAACCACTTCTAATTCATCAGAAGAAATCCCACCAGATCCTGATGAGCCCCTTATCCAGGAAAACCTGGACATACAAGAACTAACAGCATAACTCAAACAATCCTTGGTAATTCCTTGGATCCCTACTCCACCCAGTCCAATCCTGCAACCCCAAACTGGAAGAATTTTCTTTCCTCCACCACCAATACCACCTGCACCAACTATGTCCAACACCACAGTCCCAAAACCCACCGAACTTCGTCTCAGAACCCCTGATGACTTTGACAGTTCCTACTCTAGGGCTCTTTCATGGCTATGGTCCATCCAACTCTACCTTGCCATCAATGATAAACTATATGATACACCAAATAAACAAATAATGTATGCCCTCTCATTTATGAAAAAGAGCACTGCCCTCACCTGGGCAGATACTTTTCATGAAGCTAAACTGACTAGTGGAATATTTACCCTCGGAGCCTGGGCAGACTTTGAAAAA
>JBBPKM010000421.1:0-11393 GCA_038089255.1 Austroboletus rostrupii
CATGCTTGCCATCAGGTGAATTGACAATAGATCTGACCCCTTGAGTGTGCCCCTTGAATGGACCTGCCATACACTCTCCAGTGGTTGCATTCCAAATCCTAATGGTGCTATCATCCAAGCCAGAGACAACATGCTTGCCATCAGGTGAATAGGCAACAGATGTGACCCAATCAGTGTGCCCCTTGAATGGACCTGCTATACACTCTCCAGTGGTTGCATCCCAAATCCTAATGGTGCTATCATCTGAGCCAGAGACAACATGCTTGCCATTAGGTGAGTAGGCAACAGATGTGACCCAATCAGTATGCCCCTTGAATGGACCTGCTATACACTCTCCAGTGGTTGCATTCCAAATCCTAATGGTTCTGTCATCTGAGCCAGAGACAACATGCTTGCCATCAGGTGAATAGGCAACAAATCTGACTTTTTGAGTATGTCCCCATAATGTAAAAACATCTGCTGGCCAGTTGACTGGATGACCTGATGTTACCAACATATGCTTTCCTAAGTGAGTATTCCAAACTTGCCATAGCAGTGAGGAGGAGGGTGTTTGAGGCATGGCTGATAAATAAAGATGAGAAGTAGATTCTGAAAGTACTGGAGAGAAAATCTGAATGAATTTCCATCCTTCTAATGCTAAAGTGGAAATATCATGTCCCTGAGAACATCATCAATATCCACTATTGCTCTCTTAATGATTAGTCTCACCTCAGCCCATTTTCCTAGGATTGCACAAGATTGTAAAGCAGCCATAATATACATGCTAGGGGAGGAGAGAGAGAGGAGGCTGATGGCTTCTAGCCAGATGGCAAAAAAACTCTTGAAGAACAAGGTCACCTCATCAAGCAACCCAGGGGTTACATCTGTTTCTCCCAGATGGTCCATCCAATACAGACAGGAGTACACAAGGTGGAAGGGAACTGCCTTGCTAACTTGCACTTCAAGGCCAGGAACATCTCTATTGCAAATTCGAGAGTCCTTAAGATCACAAATATTGAATTTGAGCATCCTCCGCATGCATCCAAGTGTTACTTTTCCAAGAGATAGATGGATATCCGGTCGAATGTGGATAGAGAAATCAGAGCTGCGACTGTGGTCCAATAGAAAGTCCCGGAACGATGTGTGCAGTGGTCGGATAGGCTGTTCTTCATTCACCACCCCATCCAGCAAAGATCCCAAAGGTTTGATTATCAAATGCACTTTCAGGCCGTCACCAAACAGAGCTGAGAGTGAGGCAAGGGATAGTGGCTCCTTCAGGGCAAGAATGGTAGTCATCACCTCTCGAAAATGACACTTCATATCCTCAGCAACAAATAGTTTCTCCAGTATAGTTAGATAGAGCCCATCCAGCGAATTTCTGTTGCTTGATTCAAGCAGATTCTTGAGCTGCTTGCATGGGTCGACTACAGCACCATCATTTCCTTTGATGAACTCGCACGCAGCCGAAGCCCATTGAAAAAGATGCTCAGAACGCTGTACGAGGAGTGGACACCATCCTTTGTTCGGCCAATCGGATTCCAGTTCGGAGCACTGGGAAAGAGAGTGCGTGATGAACTTGCCCAGATCTTCATCGATCGTAGCTGGGTCCACATCGGGCAGACATTTGTAGACGACATGTGGACTGGCTGGGAATGCCTTAAGGATGTCTTTCTCCGGGCGGGTAGTTATGAGGAACCGAAGGTTGGGTGGAAAGTTACAAAGCTGCTTCGAGAGGGTTTCCAAGAACTGCTGGCGATCCTCTCCTTCGCCGCTCTCGTCAAGTGCATCAATTATAATAATCAGAGGCCCTATGGGATGAATATCTTGACTTGGTTCTATAATCAGCCGCTGGGCTTGTTCCGAGGGTGAGACCGACCGGCGAAGGGCCCGATCGTCCTTGACTACTTTCCAGAGAGCGGATTTGAATTGAGGATCGTGGTCTGAGAGGTCACGTGCAATCGTACTAAACACGTTCCGAGGGTTGCGATTCCTCAGATCGCTACGGAAGAAGCAGTAGGACGAACCAAGCCTCTTCTGTTCGTCGTACAACCGAGCGATGGAATGCGCAATGGCCGATTTACCCGATCCAGCAACGCCAGTGAGAAGACACACTCGAGGGGCATCTTCAGCGAAATTGTTGAGAACATCGCAAATCTCCTTGATGACTCCTCCTCGAGTTCCTGGTAAACATCCCTTCTCCTGAATATATCGAGCCCCCTTTGCGTATGGCATATCATTCAGACCGATACTTTCGGCTTTTGCTATAGCCCCTGTCAGTAAGTATCTCTCCGTAGTCTCGATATATATCCCGCACCAAGTTCGTTGATCATGCGAAAAACAATGATGCCTGATTTAAGCGCCACTCCATCCAAGAAGTGGGCTTTTAACTCTTGCAATTTGGTCTCGTACTCCTCGATCTTTCCATCGATATCCTTGAACCTATATTTCAATGTCTTGATCCCTAAGGATGGATGTCATTGACAATGCCGTGCCAGGAGTAAACGACTGACAAAAATTCTTCTGTTTGGCATATTCGGCGATGAAGTACCCACATTCCGTCACTTGTTGGAGAAGAACAACGATGCCCTTCTTATGCGCCTCAACTACTTTCAGCGGTTCGGCGTCCTGAACGAACTCGAACGCCTCGCTCATTTTTCTTGTCAAGCGATCAATCCGTTTGTCACGGGCTTGTTGCTCGATGAGTACCTAAGTAAAACGAGACCGATCATAAGTACAGACCAAGATGCGGACGGGAACGACGAACGTTGCTTGCAGTCGATAAGACGGACAATGCTAGCGATGCAAGTGGATGAACCTGTCTACTGTTCAGAAGGAGCATCTAGACGTGTTGGCCAACAGTTACCTCTGCGAGAGGAGCGACGACGTCGTTCACAGTTTTGACCCTCTGAAGCAGAATTGTTAAGGTGTCCTTGTTCTTCGATGCACGTGGAGTTGCTGTAGCGGCACTAGTAAAACATCGACTGCCGAATCAACATTGTGAAACGTACCTTTTTGTGCCCTGTTGACAGCATCGACCGCTTGAAGTTGGTTTGCATCATAACCACCATGTTTTTCAGTGATCAGCGACAGTTTGATCGTAACGCCAGATGGAATAGGCACTTCGAGCGCTGATCAGAGCGATTGCTTCAGTAAAAGGCCATGGCCAGTAAAATGTACCCGTACCGCCATTCTCCAATATCCCTCGTATCCCACTGATCGTATCTTCGAGGCTCCCGACATCTTCATCGTCCTTAAACAAAATGCGATGCTTCCTGAAAACTCTTGCATGAAATTTGGTATTGTCGTCTCCATTATGATCGCTAGTAAAAATCAGCTCAGTTCCTGGCAGAGTAAAAGACATGGACATACAAATACAAGGGACCCTTCCAAGAGGCACGATTCTTGTTCACTTTTGCTGCCGCAGTCTCCCTGGTAGTATCCCCTATGGAAATGCGAACGTAATATTGCTCGGAAAGCAGAGATTTAGTCCCTGCCTGAGTGCAGAGCAGGATATCTTTAAGAATCTGAGCGGAGAGGGAACACAGGGACGAGCACCTCAGGCCTACCTGTGATAGTGATGACGGTCTTTCTAGATCTGCTGTTAGCTTTCGGCCACAACATCATGAAAGATGGTATAGTTACGCATTTGCCTGTGTACTCTGCGTTGGTTCTGTGATATCCATGTCGAGAGTAGTGAATAGACGATGGCTGTGGCTTGGAGCTGGAGACGAATAGCAGCCGACACCAGGGCATGCGGTTGCAACGCTGCCCAGACGGGACTCGTGCCCCGGGCCGGACGGCATTACTACAACAAATCGGCCAATGGTCACTGCGTGTTCCAAATAAACGACGCGGCTAATCACTTGGTGCTCAAAAAAGCAAACTGAGACCGCATTACCTACAGCCGAAGCGGAATATATGTCCATGGTGCACGCTGCACGCGACATTATCTGGCTCAGAAACTTGTTCACAGAAATTAGACTCCAAATAAAAGAACCCGCCACACTACATGGCAACAATTAATCTGGAATTGCGATTGCGACTAATAATCGCTATCATAAGCACTCGCGTCCATGCAAGACTACTGCATTTGGAATACTGTAAGTTAGCAGGTCTCCACAAAGTGAAAGACACGAAAAACCTCGGCATATATCCGGCTTGAGGGGGAGTGTTAGAAGGTAAATACTAGGAGACAAACCAAATATACTACCCGTCAACAATTAGGAGGTAACACAGTGGACTCGTATATAAGTTGGGGCTACCTAGGTGGGCCTAATTATCATCCTAAAAAAAACCCGTCGCCCATTCCTCTCTCGACGCCCAGCTTATCATGCCTTATCGCGCTACGCCTCACAAGAAGTTCATAGCGTGTAAGGATGTGAACTAACATACATCGCCCTTGGGGTTCCGGGACACCCGAGATGGTACACTGAGATCGTATGCCATATGGTAGGTACGGTCTGTATCCTTTCCCTTCTGCTGACGACATGCGCCCTTCACGTTCTGTTCCCGCTGTAGGCTACGGTCGCTCCCACACAGCCTAAGCCAACCCTCCAGCTACCGTAACCGAGACGAGAGGAATAGATTATCAGAAATGCAGAGTAGAACATACAACGAGACACTGTGGCATTGACAACTGGGATGATGAATGGAACCCGGAGGTCTGTCAAGTATCGAAAAGCAAAGGCTTGAAAAAGGCTAGATTGACAATAAAATCGAGTTGAGAGTAGCATATACTCGGTATGGGTCGAAAAACAGGTTCCAATCACGATACGACGACCTGTAGGAGCCTTTGCTCACAAAATCTGAGTCGTTCCAAGGGCAGCCAGAAGAATATCATTCCAGATGATCATGACTGAAAAGTATATGCCTTCTTTCGTGGATGACTTTGGTATAAAGAGAGTCCCGAGTCCGTGTAACGTCCACGCACCTGCCCTCAAGACAGCGAATTACAATGACGTACTGGGGTATTAAAGATGGGAGGCGCTATGACGAACGACTTTGCGTTTATCGTGTACGTAGCTAAGAAGCCGAGGACCAAGGGGAACTCAGCTACGCACCCGCAGCAACATCCGAAGACGAATAGCGCTCGGTGGATATTTCTGTCGCAAGTCGCGATATATCAGAAAATGCAGCTTTCAAGGAATCCAAGTCGGCGTCGAGGTTCTCGGCGCGGTTCTTCATCTGAGATAGGCAGGTTGGCATTGGTAACAGAAATGATAGCACAGCGTACCGCTGCAATAGTGTCGCTTGCTGAGATCAGTTCGTGATGGTGACTGTATACGAGCGACTGTCGTTCGTTATCTAGCTGTCGAATTTCTTTTCGTGGTTCAGTATCGCACCGCCATACGAAGAGAAGGAGGAACCTGAAAGAAGGTCATTCTCGCGCTTCAATAAGGAATGGAGAGAAGACGTCGTGATCAGCTGATCGTAATAGGCCTTGGCGTCGAAGGCGGGCGAGTCTGACAGGCCATGTCAATCACGGGCAGAATAGCGATCTTTGCAGACGTGCCCATGTTCATTGGATCGTTGCTATTTCCAGGCATAGGCGAAGGCGGCCCTACACCGAGACCATAATGCTTCCTCAGTAGGTCCATTGCGCGCGTCTTCGCTGTTGGTCCGGGCGATGCGAGTGTTACTTGGGAGGCTGACTGAAGACCGGAAGCCGAGCCAGGGCGTTGCGGGAGAGGAGTAGAGGGTGTCATCGGACGAAGCGGCGAGGACACTGTCCGGTGTGCCGTGTGCCTTGGCTGCCTGGTCTGCGTAGACTGCTGCGACATGTCTGCAAGCGACTTGGAGGCGGGGAATCGATAGAGTCGCGATCACGTGCCAGCCTCGGTGCATATGATCGGCTGCATACTTTGCACCACGACATCTCATCCAAAACTCCAAATGGCAGCTGGCAGCAACGACTTGTTCGTCGGCGACAGCGAGGACGAGGATGCATTCGAGCCACTACTCCAAGATTTGCCCGGCATTCCAAAAGTAACCAGCGTGGGTATGTTGGCCGCGCCCTCATGGCTGTACTCGTGTTCACCGACGACAGCGTCAACAATCCAGGACCCCTCTTTCATTGCGCCCCAGACTCCTGAGCTGGCTCGTCAGCCTCCAGAGGGGTCTCTCTTCACCCCACCCGGCGCGCCTGGAGTGCCCTCCACCATTGACGATTTTACGGACGCGCCGTTAACAACCAACGCACCGGCACCAGCTCCGCCAAGGCCACGGCCAAGACCCCGAGTGGTTATGAAGAAAGCTCCGCCTCCTGATCACGATTCTGGCGTAGCGAACACCTCGTTCTCTCACATCAGCGATTCACCTATCTTCGCGGCGAGAACGAACGACAGCATTCAGCCTGCAACTTCTACTTTGCTTGATGTTTCACAGCCAGTTGATGACATCTACTCCTCACTCGACATTGCGGAACGTGCCAAAATGCGGTCAAGGAAGTCACAGACTCTTAAGAAAACCATACCCCACGAACCACAGGATGTTATTGAGCTGACATCGGACGAAGATGAGATTACTTTGAAGCCCAGGAAGCGCCAGAAGAAACAGGGAGGTCCAGATCCAGCACCGAAGCCCAGAGCCCAAACAAAGCCACGGCCAAAACCTACACTGAAAGTCAAGCGACCGGTGGCACTACCAAATGACTCTCCTTTGAGTCAAACCGAGGTCCATGACCCTCCAGCACGACCCGCTCAGCCCGAGTCTTCCCAAGTTCCGGGGTCGACTCTGCCTACCATTCCGCCATTAACACCACCGCAGGCGGGTGAACATTCTCCCCTTTCCTCCCCCCTTGTGCCTACCAGGAAGCGCAAGCGGATTCCTCCTTTGATAACAGAAGATGACGAATTGGATATTATCAGTGACAACCACACCAGAGTGTCTCCTTTATGCACACTACCTCCCCCTTTCTTCGCTTCGTCATCTTCGGCGCCTACGGACTCTGGAATCGAAATTCCTCCTGCTGACTCGCTCGGTGGTCAAAGTAAAAAGACCTCATCCAGAAAAAAGGGAGCCCCACCAAAAAAGCAGAACAAAGGAAAGAAGGGCAAAAAGGCGGAGATAACTAGTGCTGTCGATGAAACGGTCGAAGGGTTGGCTAGGGTCACACAGGACCCTAGCACACTAGCTATGAACCACGACCCAAGCTTTGCGGAAGAATACCACCCTCCAGCGATTAAAGACGCGCACCCAGCAGACAATACCAAAGGTAAACGAATTTTAACGAAAACGGGAGACACTAGCGGGATTGATTCCTCCGAAGAGGAAGATGAGCTTATTCTTCCCTCAAAGTCTGATATGATGCCTCCGACAAGTGGAAAACAGGGGGCGAGAAGCAAGGTACGAGGGCCACTCTTTCTGTGATACTTCCCTTGCCTACATTTATGGCCCAGAAAAACTTGCAACCACGTGAACTCGATTCTCCGAAACGAGATGCGCCCCCACCTGAGAGCACTCCGACTACTAATTTCAGAGCTCATGACTTCTCTGTCAAACCCAAATTGACTCCCATGTCTGAGCTTATCCGGCGCGTGAACTCGCATCCAAGTTCACCTTTTCCTAATGTGACCCGGACGTACTCACCCTTTTTGAAATCATCCCGGACAATGCTCTCGAAAATCGCGCCACTGCATGTAAACCGTCGGTCTCCACCGCCCCCACTACCCCGCCCTCCACCTCCAAAAAAGAGTAAAAAACAGCTTGAAATGGAAGAAAGGATTGAGGAGGAGTTGGCCGAAACTATCGAAGGATGGTCCTGCCTTACGGACGAAGAGAGAAAGGCTCTACGAAAGGCGAGGATCGATGCTGAATTGGGCTATGAATAGTCATGATGGTGATTAGTTTTCTTTCTCGTTTTATGGTACTGAGGGTCTTTCAAGTCCAATCTCCTGTATTCCACACTCGCATACTGATCCGTAATCATTCACATCGATTTGTAGCATGTTATAATGTTAATCCTAGAGTATGTCCGCAGTGAAGACACGGCTGCTATTTAAATATTCATCTCCCGACCCTGCAAGCATTGGAGATAAGGCCCAGGACTCTGCTCTTGCACTCCCCTACTATTGGATCGCCCAGTTCCTCAAACACCGGTACAGCTTCGATCAACGATGCGTCCGGAAAGCCCTGCCTCACTTCGTTCGCTGCCGTAACCCTACACGTCTCTTTCCAGTGTGAGCCTCTGAAGTCATTCTCCCCCATCTGTGTTATCACCACTGCCACTTTCACATTCCGATTGCATAGTTCGATAATCTTGTTATAGATTTTCCAGTGAACGCTAACCCTGATCTTCTTCATCTCGACACAGAGCAAGACAAGGTCGACCTTGGGATCGCTTCCCCGTAAAAATTTCTTCAGCTCCGCTTCGGCATCAAGTTTGACCCACCCGAGCACAGTTTTCAGAAGACGACTGGGAAGGCTCCCTTGAACCGCTTCCGATGCCTCGTTGAGGCCCCTCGTGTCCCAGATACAATACTTTGTCCTCCCTTGCAACACCTCGTATTTTTCGGAATGGAGGGTGCATGGCCGGGCATCGTTGTTTACCTTCGCACTTCCCTCGCCTTGGAGCACGTTCACTAGAGTGCTCTTGCCGACTCCGGTCATGCCGACGAGGGCAACGTGTATGGCGGCAGGTGGTATTGATTCCTAGGCGCCCAGTTCATTATCAGCGTCGACAAATTACGATATAAAGCTAACCGGTATTTTTGTAACCTTGGAAGTCATGACTATGTTCGATTCTCGACGTGATACTACGAGCGAGGGGCGGGATGGTGACTCGAGTCGAGTCGACAGGCGAAGGCGTGTTTGGCCATGCGGTGAGGTAGAGCCATCGACTGATCACAGCGTGGATTCCAGCTGGGTTGTGCACCGCGCAATCAGTCTTTTCGGTGATCGCCAGATTAACTTGCACGTTGGAGCTTGCCCACAACCCAGATCGACTTTACAACTCGCAAACTAAGTGTAGTTAGCATACACAACTGTATCGTGCAGTAAAAAAAATTAGTAGTCACTAAGAAGTATGGGATGGGAGACAATCAGTTCCGGTGGCAGAAAGCCGGAAGATGAGGCGCCTAAGAGACAGACAATCTTCTTTGTACTCCTTAGAGGACGGATTTCCATATCTTCGCACCATCAACAACAGATCGTCCTTGTCCTTCGACCCAATTCCCAAATCTAACCCATCTAGCCGACGCTTGCACCTCTCTTCCCAATCCTTTTCGAATTCAAGGGTCATTTGCGTGATCACGACCACGGGCTTGACCCTCTTCTGACAGCAATAAACATAGGCTTCACGAAAATTCTGCCAGTGGGTCAAAACTTCTATCTTTGAGGCATGGATGCACCACATGAGTATGACGATGGAAGCCTGAGATCCCGACGTATCTCCATCCTTGAGATCGTCGATGTGTTCTCGAAACGATTTCTGAATATCGCGTTTATACTGATACTTGGACAGCCTGAAAGCATGCCGAAGAATCCAATTGGTAGCCTTGTCCACGAGACTAGGGTGATCCGCCGCCGCCTCATCGAGGCCACGCGTATCCGAGAAGTTGCAGTTCAAGGTATTCCCATCGACCTCCAGAGACGCTATATGCACGGTATTCTCTATGGTGCAAGGCCTGACATCATTGGATACTTTGACTGCACGTTCTGAACCGTCGTCGGCACCGGTGATCATGTTGATCAGTGTGCTTCTCCCGACGCCAGTTTGGCCAGCCAAGATAATAGTGATCTTGCCTCGTTCGATCTGCCAGAGTGGAATCGTGATATTTGTGGAGCATAAAAAAGACATGCTACCTACCTGCGCTGGTGTCTCTTTATCGGAAGACATGTTGAGATGCGAGAGGCAACGGGAGGATCCGGAGCGAGAACTGAATGAAGCTTTCCGCACACGAGGCAAATCACCAGCACCAGATGTGTCAGAGTGGTGCTACTGTACTATTTGTCGACAATATGCAAAAGCGTACGGCGGCCTACTGCGACCTTGACCCTTTCAAACGGCCATAACTAAAAAATGGACCATCAACCACGTTTTTCAAGACCCATAATCCATCTTGTTTAAAATCTCGACGGATTGGAGACGTCAACTTGGAGGATAGCTGGGATCGTGACTATCCGAGTTCACCGTAGTAGGTGAATTACATAAGATATCTATCCTGCGACTGCAGCCATGACAAAGTAACGGACTACGAGGAGCAACCCTGGGAGATGAGCCTCAGAATTCTGCTTCTGCAAGAGTTTCCTGCGTCTTCGTATTTTGAAAAGTATGGCACACCTTCGACCCCCACTGCCCTCTCCGCCTTTAAACGCGTCTCAGGTATCCATGCTTCTGTATCCCAATTTTCAGAAACAATCTGAGTCACTACCACCGCGATCCTGGTTCCATTTTGACAGTATTTGGTGCGTATTTTGTTATATACCTTCCAGTGAGCATTGACTCGTATCTTCTCCTCTTGGATGCAGAATAGCACCAGATTTATCTCTGGCTTGGTGCCGCTCAAAAGCTCGACCAACCTACGCTCCGCTTCTGGAGTTCTGAAGAGCTGAAGAAAACGTTGAATAGGGGAGCCGCTCGAAGCTTCGTTTAGGCCCCTTGTATCCCATATATCGTACGCGATTCCATTGTGCGGTATATTATAGGGTGTGCATTCACTAGTGCACGGACCGGCATCGTTGTTGACCTTAGCCCGATCTGAGCCCGCAAGCAGATTCAATAACGTGCTCTTCCCTACTCCCGTATTGCCGACGATGGCGACATGTTTTCTGGGCTCGCTCTGTTCGTTGACCGCGCTGAGCGAAGAATCTCGAAAGAAAAAAAAGACAGACCATCGGTGGAACTGGCTACTACGACCCGAATAAAAACAACTAGGTGGGTGTTACTGGTTCGGGGTTGGAAATACGAGACCCTGATTATGTTCTTAAGCACGACAAAGCACTCGTGGCTGTCATCAGGTATCGACGTGTTAGTACCACGATGCATTCCACATCAAGACTTCAATACATTCTATATTTTCAAATTACAAATACGATCCAATGCAGTCCGAAGTTGAGATGATACGTAAAATGTCTGTGAGTCTGCAAAGCTAAGCAAGGAAAACATATGGAGCTGACGGTGCAGCGGAGATTATTGATTAATGTTTTATGAGTCCGCAAATGAGATTTCTGAGAGTCTGTGCATCTTCTCTGTACTCATTAGAAGACGTGTTTTTACACCATCGTACCATCCACATAGGAGCGTCCACCATATCGCCCGATCCTTCCGCAACCAACTTCAGCCTGGTAAGCTGCTCTCTACCCCTTTCTATCCATCCAGTACCGCTGGGGGGGGGGGGGGGGGGGCGGGGGTAAAAATCTTAGCGGGGTGCGGGTTTTTTTTGGATTATTCCCTAGTTCCCTGCGGGATTGTTACT